>PVIC010000504.1:0-42315 GCA_004025085.1 Thryonomys swinderianus | reverse complement strand
GGTATTATATTTTTAAGTGAAGCTGACAAGTTCTTAAAATAGTTTATAAACACATTCTATAGTGAGCAGGATTGCCTCCAAAGATTAATATTAAATATTAATTTAAACATTACATGTAATTTATATATCATAAATCTTTTGCTCTAGTTTATTACTTTCTTTTATCTAAATTTTTATTTTATTTTAGGGGTGTTTGAGGAGCTGTTAAAATAATCAACAATACCACTGGGTATTTTTTTATTATTATTACTTCAGTGCTAAGAAAAATACTACCTATAAAGTTAACAGTGGATATCTCTAAGTTATAAGTTGTGAAGATTGGGGGCTGGGGATTTAGCTCAAGTGGTACCACGCCAACCTTGGACACACAAGGGCCTGAATTCAATCCCTAATACCACAAAAGAAAAAAAAAGTTGTGAAGATTTTCTGTTTCTTCTGATGTATTATTTTCTAAAATTATGTGCATGTATTTTTCTAATTAATTTAAAAATAGACTTGAAGGAATTAAAAGAATCATATTGTAAAGACATGTGTATACCCATGTTCACAGAAGCTCAGTTTGTGATAGCCCAATCTCGGAAACAACCCAACTGCCCATCAGCTGAAGACTGGATAAAGAAGATGTGTTTTTTTATAAAACGGAGTACTACTTTGCCATAAAGAATGACAAGTTTCATTCATTTATGTGCAAATGGATACACCTTGAGGACATACTAATAAGTGAAGTAAATAGATCACAGACATGTAAATATTGTATCTTTTCCCTGATATGAGAACCTATAGATGTAAATGAGCTCTAGAATGTATGATAGATTTTGAGAAATAGGAAATATTCAAAGGGAATGTGGTAGGAGAAAGTAATGAGTGGAAAGAATAATAATGATTTGGAAAGAAAAAGAAAGAACGTGATGTAGGAGGTGGGGTTGTTTGGTGGGTAGGGATATGGTGAAAATGAGAATTAACTTGTGTCATATACTGGTTCAAATTCCCCAGTGTTGAGTGTGATTGTGAGCTATATATGAAATGTACCAATAAAGAATTCAATTTTTAAAAATGTAAAAAAAAGAAATAGAACATTTTTAGATCACTTATCCTAAGTGGCAGGTATTTTACTAGGTTCTTTTTCAAAGTAAAGAAAAATATTTACTGGGGTTAAACTAGAGTTTACTTTAATATAGAAGATGGCCTCTGTCCCTGCATCATAATATTAGACTTTTTAAAGAATAATTTCATTAAATTTGTTAAATAATTAATGTGATGTATATTAGAAAATTCTGTATCATTCCTACAATCTCTGTTCTATCTTAATTTAGCCTTATTTATGGTTTTTAAATTTTCTTTTTACTTCATACTCTTCTGTTTCACAATTGTTGAGTTACATTTTAATATAACATGAACTCAATGCCTTTAAGACAACTGAGGAAATTCTGAATATGGATTGTGGATTTGAATTGAGTTAATGTTAATTTAGTGATTTTAATAGCTATCTGTAGTTATATAAAAGAATGTCTTTCTTAGGAAATATATTCTGAACCAGTGAGTGTGTGAATAACACCTTCACACTGCCCAGAAAGAGGGTGTAATAAAACAGGTAGATCAAAACATAAAAAATGAGTAGATGTAGGTGAACAGCATCAGTGTGTTCCCATCTTCCAATTTTCTGTAAGTGTGCGCATTTGTAAGAAAAAATTTAAAAGACAAAACACGGACCTCAAGTTGCGACAAGCCCTGGTTCCAGTACTTTAAGAGACTCACTTCCTGCTTCAGCTGCTCCGAAGCGTGAGAGCCGGGTGCTGGACCTGTTGTTCTTCCGGGACCCCAGTGCCGCTGAGCAGCCGGCTGTCCACACTCACTGCATGGACTGTATCTGGCCACACCCTGGGTGCCGGAGTCGGCCTGTCCCCACATCCGTCTGGCTTCTGTGGCACCACTGAGCGCCTCGGACTGCGCGCCACTCCCCAGACACTAACAGCATCTCCTTCACCAAGTGTGTTACAGAGCAGGTCCAAGCCACTGACCGGTGCTTCCCACTCACCGTGCCCTGCGTGGGGTCATAGAATCTCTGCACCAGCTGCACCGCTGTGCTCTTGCCACAGCCGCTGCTCCCGACCAGGGCCACCGTCTGGCCACTCTGCACCTGCAGGCTGAGGCCCTTCAAGATCTGGGAGGGTAAAGATCACATTTTACAACAAAGCCTTAATAATTCAACTTGAAGCAAGATGTATCAGCTAGGGCATTTAACTCCCAAAGGAAAAAGCACCTTCAATACTAAAAGAGAGTATTGATTGATTGATTGATTGATTGATTGGTTGAAGAGATGAAGATCAAACCCAGGGCCTTCACACTGGGCTACAACCCCATATATCTTTCAAATGTATGTTTTTGAAACAGTGTCTATCTAAGCCAATATAACGACCAAGCTGGGCCTGAATTCGCCATTCTCCTGCCTCAGCCTCTCAGGATTCTGGGATTATAGGCTTGTGTACCTCCACACCTCAGACTATTACTTAAGATGACAAAGCCATCAACCTGTGTAGGAATTCCCACAAACATTTCTTACAGTACCTTGACGTTGGCTCGAGATGGGTAAGAAAAATGAACGTTACTGAACTCCAGATTCCCTTTGATGCAGTCTGGTTTGTGTCCTCTCTCTGAAAAACTGTCAATTTTAGGATTCTAAATAAAACAAAATGCAATGACTATTTTGTCACAGAACAAATAGTTACATTTTTAAGAAATGAGTCAGCAAATTCTAAAAACAAAAAAAAAAACCCTGGAGTAGTATACTGTCCTTCACCCAAAACAGACTCCTGGTACAATCTGTGTGTGTGTGTGTGTGTGTGTGTGTGCACACGCTGTATAAGAAAATGTTCCTTTTTGGTTAGCAGGCTTCTTGTGAAGAGTATACAAACAATATTAACCTCATTGCATTCAATACTTCATTTTAAGTGTTTGGCGTATCTTCATAAATGTTCTAAATAGACATGCATATTCATACAACTTCAACAACAAAAACACATTAAAATTGATTAGCTATTTCAACATTTAATGAAATCAGTTTATTTCTATACTAAATGTAATGGATTGAGTTGAGAAAACTGATTACCGCAGTATTACTTAGGAGCCAGAACTTTCAATATATTTAGAAGCAATTTTCTTGTGTCTTGGGATAAAATAAGAAATATTACTGAAACAGAAATATCAAACTTTTATTATCTATTTTGCATCTTGTCTGTGTAAATGCAGTAGCATAAGTGTGGCAAGATATTTTCTTTTTCATTTTACTCAGTTCAACTTGTTCAAAATAGTTGACTCAAAATCATAAAAAACAGTGACAATATCTTGGTTGGAAGCCACAGCATGACCTAATGTCAATGTTGATTCTACCAATAACTCATTGACCACTCGTCCTGCATAGAAAGCATAATATTTTCCATGTGGTGAAAATGTGATGAGAAAAAGAAAATGTAAGAAGAAAAACAAGCTTGGGGCCGGAGATTTAGCTCAGTGGTTCCGGTGCCTGCGTCACGAGTGCAAGGTCCTGAGTTCAATCCCCGGTAACCACATATAATGCTGGGCGTGGTGACTCACGCCCACCAGCAATCAATACCACACACCACAGTGCTGGGCATGGTGGCTCACGCCTGCCATCCCAGCACTCGGGAGGCAGAGGCAGGAGGATTGCTGAGTTCCAGGCTTGCCTGGGCTCCATAGTGAGCTCAGAGCCAGCCTGAACTACAAAGCGAGACCCTGTCACAAAAAAAAAAAAAAAGAGAAGAAAAACATCCTTGCTCTCAACTATAATAATACTCTACACAGGTGTGTTTGTCCAAAACGAGATTACTGTTTTATATTATATTATGTAAACAAAACTTTTGTAAAGTTTTAATATTATGTAAAGAAAACTTCTGAAGCGGTAAAGGACATTTTGTTCCATTCATTATTAACGGGGAAGTCATTAATTTCATGTTACTAAATTGTACTGTAGTTGTTTTGGCTTGTGTTTAGATATGCCCTTCAGGGATGGCTGATTTAGAGTGTGTGATGCTGGGAATAAGGAGGTGCGACCCCAGAATTAGCCCACTGATCGGCTTGGGGTCGTGCTGGGTAGGATTAAGGGTGCCACGCTCCGGGTGAGAAAGCTGCCCGCCCTCAGGGCCCGAACCCAAGGGACATAAGGCTTGCTGCTTGCTGCTGCTCTGCTTCGCTGCACTCTGCTCACCGAGGACTGCAAGCCCTCGGCAGTCCCGCTCGGCCACGCCGCTCTGGCCTGGAGCCAGCCGATCACTCACTGAAGCCTCTGCAAAGCGTGAGCTAAAGAGACTTTCTCCTTTTAACTTTGGGTGTCAGGTATTTTGTCTCGGCAGTGAGAAAAGTAACTATCACCGTACTCAACATAACCAATCAATATAGTTGATCAAAACATGTCACCTAGAGCCAGGCTGAACGATTTCAGTGTCAGCATGAACAGATGACTCACACTGTCAATGATCCCAAAGATCACACAGGCCGCTCCTCTCGCGCCGGCAAAAGCGTCGATACACGGAGCAGCCTGGCCGATGCTGAAGGCTCCGATGAGGATGGAGAAGAAAACCTGCACAGAGGGGCACGAGGGGGACTTAGTCCCTCCCAGCATTCATTACTACTTAAATGATGCTTTGTATGAAGCATCACCTGAAAGGCTGAGTTTGACTTTATCTTTTAAGAAAGCTTTAGTAATTTTTATTCTTAATCGAGACATAACACTTGTACATCTTTATGGGGTACATTATGACAATTTGAAATACCTCTACAATGTGAAATGATAGAATTAGGATAATAGGCACTTCCATCACTTCCTTTTAGTTAAAATTAAAAGGAAAAATAAACACAAGTATTTTAGTAAAAAGCAAAATTTATAACAGTAATATAGTATTTTATTATCCAAGCGGTGAACCTCAGAAACCATTTTTCTTGTCTAATTTGCTACACTGCCTGTTGGTCTTCTCCTGAATGTACACTCAAAAATTTTTCAAACCTATCTTGTTGGCTCTGCCACCAGAGAAACGTAGTCTCCATGCACAGCGACATTCATGTACCAGAACCGAGGCTTCATTAAAATATCTCTCCACCATCTGCATTATAGACAAGGGTGGAGAGAGAAAGTCTTTGCCAAAATAGATGCTCTGAATGAAGGGAATTAAAGCCCCGGACTGTAGGCATGGGACTTCGCTTCACGGAAGAGATTCTCTCAGTCCCACAGAGGAAGTAGATGCCATCTTCCACAGGCCACAAACCAGAGTACAAAGGACAATCTCCTCTTAAAGGGTGAGGGGAAATGTCAGCCTTCAACTTTCCTTCATAAACTTCAACAGTAAATGAGAAAATAAAGAACAGTGGAGAATTTCCAAGGTGACCCCAGAGAGGAAGTGAGAGGAATTGGACTCCACGATTATGAAAGCTCTGTCAGCCTAACAGACCACTCTGCCTCAGTGAAGGCTGAAGGTGCCACCGTAAGAAGTGATTTCAAAGTGTTTACTTTCATAATGACTCTCCGTGATAATCACAGGCAAAATTATGCTCAGGATCTTGTTTAGGAAGACAGGAAAGGGCAGGCTTTAAAGATGTCCATGTAAATAGTTATACGCCGCTCTGACTGTCACATAGAAAGACGGTCAGAGAACACTGCTATTTTATTTTTCTAAAAAGTACACGTTATATTTCTAGTTTGGAGAGAAAAAATGTCTGCAGAGATAGAAAATGGTCTAGAAGATACACCCATCATCACAAACGCATGTGGTTTTTAGATTATAATTACTTTAATTTTAGAAGTTGTATGTTCTAATTCTCTTTTTTTTAGAGACAGGGTCTCACTTTGTAGTTCAGGCTGGCCCTGAGCTCACTATGTAGCCTAGGCAAGCCTCGCACTCAGCAATCCTCCTGCCTCTGCCTCCCGAGTGCTGGGATATGTTCTGATTCTTAGTATAACTAATACGTATTAGTTTTAGTCATGAAACAAAGTCATCGGTATCTTTATTTTCATACAGAAAGATGAAATTTTCCATACAACTTCTTCTTCTGTTTCAGATATCTGATATTTTTTAAGTGCATCTACTACTCTCTTCACCTGACCTGTCTGCGGCTAAGTTTACTTTCGTGCAGTGAAACTCAGCTGAGCATGAGGATGTCTCTGTCCCACGTTTATTGACTCCACTTTTGTTTCCTTTCAGTGTGTCGCGCGTGTCTGGTCTAACTGAACTCTGCTGTCTTGCTCCCAGCTGCACGTCCCCAGAGCGGGCTTTGCCCGCGGGATGGTGACACTTGCCTTCATAGACCCTCCTTCCATCGAGAGCAAAGAGCAAGAGCAGAGATGTAGTTGGAAAAACATGATTAGATTCTTCATAAATACCAGGAAAATTGCTTACTGTCATTGCATTTCCAATAGTATACTCCTTTGACAGAACCAAGGTGGATCCATACCAGAAGGCCAGTGCATACGATGAATATATTAACAGGAAAGCAATGCCCATGGAGATGTTCGCAGAAATTGCTTTCTTAATCCCAATCTCTTTGGCATTTTCTAAATATTTCTGATACCTATTGGAAAATGTCACAATACAAAACAAAAACTTATGATGAGAGTGGTACTCGTCTGCTGTAGTTGGACCATTACAGCGACGGACTTGGGGAGAGACCCAGCGCGCTGGAACTCAGCCGGCTCGGGATGGAGGAGCTCTGTGCCAGAGCCACGCCTCTCTCCCGGCCAGGACCCGTCTGCCTGGTCTCTGCCGGGCCAGCCAGGGTGAGGGGGCTGCTCAGAGCTGAACTCTTGCCCCTTCAGCATGAAGAAGGAGGCTCCCATCGCCTTTAGGGCCAACATCACCAATGAACTTAATGAATAAGACAAAAAACTGCAAAAAAGAAATTAGTGTGAAGTTAGCAAAAGTGACACCAAGCCAACCAACAATGGTACCAGGATGTAACTGATTCTGAACTCTTCTTATACAGTCATTCTTATCTCAGGCCAATTTCTCTTCTCTAGAGAGAGGAAATTCCTCCTTCTTATTTCCTATTGGGTGAGAACCAGAAATCTTATAAGCTTTTGTACATAAGCCTGTGCTTCTTATACTTTTCTTTCCTGAAATCCTGCTGCTTTTCATCTCAAATCTATGTATAAGGTCACAAAGTCGTCACTCTATGGGTATGCACTCCTTTTCAGTCCTGCTTTAGTCTCACCACCTAAGAATGGAGTTAATAATGCCAAATTAATGAGATAATTGTGACACTAACAGATAATTATAAAAAGCAGTTAGAATAGTACCCAGCATATTGTTGGCAATCCCCATTTCTATAATTATGTTAGACTTGAATCTCTTCCTGAATTTTGCTCATTCATTGCTATATTATATTTTTTTTTTTTTGCTTTTTGGAGACAGGGTCTTGCTTTGTAGTTCAGGCTGGCCCTGAACTCACTATGGTGCCCAGGCAAGCCGCCGCGAACTCAGCAATCCTCCCGTCTCTGCCTCCCGAGTGCTGGGATGACAGGCATGAGCCACCACGCCCAGCATTATATGTGGTAACCGGGGATCGAACTCAGGTCCTTACGCTTGCGAGGCAGGCGCCGGAACCACTGAGCTAACCCTCCGGCCCACTATATTATATTTTAGTAGTAATTATAATTCATGTTACCAGCTTCTACAATTTGAAATGGTACAAATATACAGAATGATTCCATGAAATTATAATTTTTTACATCAAATTGAATTAAATCTACTCTTCCATGTGAGCTTCAGAGTGTGTAAAGCTTAATTTTGGTTTCCAGTGGATCTATAGTGAAGCTCGGTGTTTAGGGAGAATTATATAAATTATATTTTCTTTCTAACAAAAAACCCCACAACAGCACTTTTTTTTAACTCAGCCAAGTGAAATGTGGGGGTTCATTCACTTTTCAAAACTATATGGTGCCACTAAACATGCCTCTTCGGTGCCACACGGCCCCCTTCCCTCACAGCGCCTTCCCGCTCCGGGGGCCCTTCCTCGGGCAGAGCTGCTCCTTGGCCAGCACAGACCACACCAGCAGCAGGACTGCGCGGGGCGCCGGGCCTGAGGTGCCCACAGCAGCTCTGCACAGGTCTCCGTGGGGCCCAGCACTCGGGACGCTGCAGACAGCCGCCCTGACCGCGCTCAGGCCGCTCACTGACTGTGGCTAGTGACCCTGACCTCCTGAGGTCCGCCGGAGGGCAGTGTGGTCAGCGAGCAGCAGCCAGAGAGAAAAGGAAGGTCTTAGAGAACCAGAGACTTGTGTCCTGAGCAGGGATTAAGGAACAGAAAAGTAGAAAATAGAATGAAAGCAGCTAGGGACCTCTTCGCTTTGAACAGTGGAGAATTTTTCTTTCAAAACCTGTGAGTATGAAGATCTTATAGAACAATAAAACAAGATAATCCTTTGTACGGAATCATGCTTCAGCTATAGGTACATCATTATTTAAAAACAATATTAAATAATTATTTACATGTCAATCAAGCATAAGAATTTCCATGGATGTACGCTTATCTCCAAACTCATCACAATGCACCTGCTATATACAGTTCCTTATATATCAATCATATCACAATGAAAAGAACTTTTAAACAGTTGTCAGGTTCTTGAGTGCAGGGCCACAGACAGCACACATAGGGGTCTACTTTATTTGCCAGGCCGAGCGTGGCGCACTGAGATTCAGGGGATTTGCTTCACCCTGAGAGAGGTATCTTGCACTGTGACTCAGAAGCCTCAGTCCCCAGGGCACTCTTTCTTAGAGTCCAGCTCACATCAAAAGGGACTAAAAAATCGGATAACTGAACCACAAAATAATTGGTGTCCTTTTAATGCTACCTATTTTTACTTTAAATGACATTATTTTAGATGAATTAAAAAATACATCATCTGTCTCTGGGTGTCATCAGACTGCAAAAGGAGTTGTGGACATGGTCAACCACGCGTTCAACTTTGTGTTAATGCCTGATCTTAAAATATAGCCCTTGATAAAGAGACTTATATTTCGTGGGGAAGTGTTAATATTAGAAAAAGAAAGTCATAAACACACACCACAGTGGACAGTGAAAAGGAAAGGGAATTCTTTAAACTGGTTCTGACCTTTCCAGCATTTTGTTCTGGCCTCCAAAAGCTATCACAGTCCTGATGGCTCCCAAGGCTTCTTCTGCTACAGCGCCCGCCTTAGCATATGCGGCCAGCTCTTTGTCACTGAACCTTGAGAGGATCTGGACAGAGAGAAGCAGTCAGGACTTGGGTACTGGGCGGCAGTGCTAACAGCAGCTGGGAAACTCTTAACCTAATTCTTTGTGGTCCGCAAGTCCCTTAGCCAAAGGCACACACAGGTCCAGGGCCTTGGCCTCCTCTGCCCCGGTGACAGGTGCTCCAGGAGCAGTGAGGAAAAAGAAACCCAGAGTTCTCTAAGTGGTATCTTGGAAATAGTGTCCAATTCCACATCTCCTGTAATTTTCAGTTCATTTTAAGATAAAATAAAATAAAATTTACATTTTGAAATTATTCACCATGCTTTCTCTTATGATGTCAATTTTTAAGTACTAAGAAAATAAAACTTTCAGATTCATTCATGGGCATTCCCTGAATAAGACATGTAAACAAGATGCTTCAGAAGAAAGGTAAAGGAAGAATTAAAATAAAAGAGATACAGCCAGGTGTGGTGGCTCAAGCCTGTCATCCCAGCACTTGGGAGGCAGAGGCAGGAGGATTGCTGAGTTCGAGGCTTTCCTGGGCTATGTAGTGAGCTCAGGGCCAGCCTGAGCTACAAAGTGAGACCCTGTCTCAAAAAAACAACAAAAAAACCCCCAAATAGTTCATTAAGTACATCACCAGTACCAGAAAGAGCAAAAATTACTAGTATTCTCTACTCTGAAGTGCTGACAATAGAAAAGCAGATGTGTACGTTTCATTGTAAGACAACTGGCAGAATGCCTGGTGACTCTCTCAGGTAAAAATTCACAGTACATGGGCCAGAGGGTTAGCTCAGTGGTTCCGGTGCCTGCCTCGCAAGCGCAAGGTCCTCAGTTCGATCCCCGGTAACCACATATAATGCTGGGCATGGAGACATGCCCACCAACAATCAACACCGCATACCACAATGCCGGACGTGGTGGCTCACGCCTATAATCCCAGCACTCGGGAGGCAGAGACAGGAGGATTGCTGAGTTCGCGGTGGCTTGCCTGGGCACCATAGTGAGCTCAGGGCCAGCCTGAACTACAAAGCGAGACCCTGTCTCAAAAGCAAAAAAAAAAAAAAAAAAAAATTTCATAGTACAAAGCTCAGTGCTAAACATTTCCTTCATGCAATAATTTGGTGGAATGTTATATTTTAAAATGTGCTTCCTCAAATGAAGACATGCCACTTAGACCACAATACTAGATATACTCAAATAAATAGCAGTATAAAAAGATCTAAAACTGAGGTAAGAACTATGACATTCTGAGTCATACTAAAAATCAAATCCCCTATTAAAGCTCCATATTAACAACATATGTCTGCATATGATTTCTCAGAGATTTAACACAGATTTGTAGAAGTTCCAAAATTCTGGATATTAAAAATAACTCTCTGCATGCATGTGAGGTAAAGACACAGAAAGATGCCCAGATCCCACAAACCTTTGCCCAGACCGCTGTGGACAGTCCCAGCACAGGACTGATGGCCATGACCACCAGGGTGAGCTTCCAGCCTCTGATGAAACCCACTACGAATCCTGCAAAAAACGTGGCTACTGCTTGAAAGAACATTCCAAGCTTGTCACCAATTCCTTCACTGATTTTGGAGACGTCACTAAAAAAGATCACACCTAAGTGGTTACAGGCAAATGTCTTTGGTTAGAAAGGTGAAGCAGACATTTCATAAAAACACAGACAACACACAAAATTTGTTCATACAATATTGCAAGCCTCTCTCAGAGCTTTAGCCTCTGAGATGATATTTTCCCCACCCAAATACCACATGAAGGATAAAACTCAGTATGAGTTTGTACTCCTAAGAAGTTAGTGTTCAAGTTGATACTATTAAGTTAGCTAGTCCTTTTGGAGAAGCACTGACTTCTTGGACTTACGAATCAATTTGCTTAAAAGCAGGAATTACGAAAGGCAGTGCCACAAAAGTAGAGAGCAAAAATCAATTTGAGCACTCCCTATGCAAAAAAGCTGGAGGTGAGTCTATGCAAGTATTCTGCAGTCAGAGAAGCTCCCAAGTCTGAAGAGCCTTGGTGTGTGGGAGGAGGCATGGTTCGCCTCTTAGGGGGCAAACAGGAAAGCGTCCTTGCTTCTGCCGCGCCCCTCCTCCCTCACCACCAGCGTGATCTTCGGAAGACGCAGGTCTGATCGTGACTCCCCAGGCCCAAACCTTCCGGCTGGCCGCTCTCAGAGCCAAAGACAACCCCTCAGCAAGGCCTCCACGGTCTCTCGGGGTCTCCTTTCCTTTTCCTTTTCCTCTTCTTGCTCACTGCGCTCTTGCCTGTACTCTCCCTGGTGCTGTCAGCATCCAAAGCAGCCATGTCTGCTCTTTCAGTGACCAATTCCAGGCCCCCTAGAATGGCGTTCAGGTGTTTGTTGAGTGAGAGCCAACACCCACGCCCAGCCAGACCCTCAGTGAGATGACTTCAGCTGTCTTTTCTGAAGGGCTTAGTACGTGTCAGTCCTTCAGGGTGCACTGAGAGGAGCACGGTGTCCAAGGTGTGCACAGAGTCCCTGAGAAGCCTATGGTGTGGTAGGAAGGACAAAAGTAACAGACATGGAAAACACACAGGAGCACAAGCTACAGAGCTTCTAAAAATGACTATCAGATGCTCTACCTCCAATTTATGTCAAGCACTTACTCTAGTAATTTTTTTTTGCTTAAAACGACCCCCTAACAAACTGTCACATAGTTAGTTCTTCCTTTCTTCACGAAAGTGTGACATTAACAACAGTTACTAGTTGGACACAGTGGCTCACGCCTGTAATCCCAGCACTGCAGAGGGAGAGACAGGAGGACTGCTGAGTTCAGGTCTTACCTGGGCTACATAGTGAGCTCACGGCCAGCCTGAGCTACAGAGCGAGACCCCGTCTTAAAAACAGAACGAAATAAAAGAAAAACAATACACTTACTCTGTTAGCCGTGTATTGAGTTCAGTGATGTCGTTGATGTCAAACCAGCCCATTTCCTGTCGTAGAATAGCATGAAAAAACTTTTGCCTAATTTTCTTTATCTGTCGGCCAGCTGCCAAAGTCCAAAATGAAACCTGTATATAGGCAGCAACCAGAACTCCAGCACCTAATCCTGAGTAATAATAGGCATATCTGGAAAATAATTAGAAAGCTCTCTTCAAATACTTTGGTTTATTCATCTCTTACAGGAGAGATCATCATCACTGGAAATTAGCCAGGTTCCTAAACTAATCACAAAGACTGCACAGGACATTACGACAAATACAATTAAGAAGGGTTTTTTCTTCTTAAATAGCAACACGAATTTCATGATGGAAAATCTATATATATTTGAACTATCATCGATGAAAACAGACAAATCGTTGAGGTGAACAGGAAAAAAGGGTGTTGATTGATGTTATATTTTCAACTGATGATAATATTAAAATACTATTTAACTTCTCTTCCATAATTATATTTAGGCTCACCTGTCTTATTATACTGAGAAAGTTCACTACTATTTAAGTACTGCAAATACAAAAATAAACAGAACAAATTAAGAGTTTTTAGTGCCTTTCTATATCACTTATGCAAATAATAAAAACCCTCTCTCTACCTGAAAGAATATGGAAATATTTTTAGTATATGTGCTGCCGAAGCGAGCACAATATGGAAATATTTTTAAAATAATATGATAAAAGTCATGAGTTCAGATAATTTAGATTGATTTAACCAAATCAATAGAAAAAATAATACCTATGTGTAATTGTTTTAATATTTTCAAATGTACTTTAATGTAATTTTACAAACTGTTTATAGATTTAAGCCTTGCAAGTCTACACTGACAGAGAGACAGTACTTGCTTCAACTAGCAGCCGTGCAAACATTAGGTAACCGGCTTTTTTTTTTTTATTTGAGACAGAGCCTCTCTTTGTAGTTCAGGCTGGCCCTGAGCTCACTATGTAGCCCAGGCAAGCCTCAAACTCAGCAATCCTCCTGCCTCTGCCTTCCGTGTGCTGGGATGATGGGTGTGAGCCACCATGCCTGGAATTGTGCTACGTGGTACTGATTGCTGGTGGGTGTGAGTCACCATGTCCAGTACTGTTGTATGTGGTTACCAGGATCAAACTCAGGACCTTGTACTTGCCAGGCAGGCGGCGGAACCACTAGGCTAAATCTCCGGCCCTGTCACAGGCTTTTGAAGCTCCTACTGGGAAGACTGAAGGGAAGAAAAAGACCATGGAACTATTTTGTTAATTGGAAAAATTTTAACAAGATTGGAACACCAATGGCATATTGTATGAAAGTGCTGTATCACTATTAAATTCACTGCAGTTAATAACTGCACCTTGTTATGTAAGAGAACATTGTTAGGCTTAAGCCTCTGCGGCAGGGACTGGAGCCCAGACGAACACAGCGCGGGACTTGGGAAAGAGCGCAGGTGCTCCCTGCACACACTTTCAACTCTGTGGTTTCAAACTATTTTCAAATGAAACATTAGAAATAGCACACTATACATAAATATATGTAAATTACCTAGTCATTTCTTCTTCCAAAATTCTGCCTGGATTTAGCCGTGACAAGGAAAAATTCACTAAATAAAAACAAAAGAAAACAAAAACATTTTTGAAAGATTGAACTATTAGTAGTCATTGCCAAAATTCAAAAATCTGCTATGAATTTAAACATATGAGCTATCTATAGAAGACCTTACAGGTAAGTTTCTCTAAGGAAAACTCTTTCTGTTCTTTTTTCACACCCAAGTATGCTTCCCGCCTTGCCCAGGGACAGTGCTGGGTGCCCGGCTGGGCACATGAGCGCCAGCTCCTCTCACCCTGGGCTCTGGCTTTGCAGCAAGGAGGTGCTGGTGTAGGCAGCGACGGGAGGCGCGGAGCGTGCAGGCCGCTGGAGGGGCGCAAACGTGGCGAGGACGAAACATGAGACACAAGGAGCACTTTTCTTCATGGCGGCTTAAAGCACTTTGCAAATATTTGCTTCTGTAAATTTCATGATTATATCTTTTTTTCTCTTCCTGATTTGTTATGATGTCAGTAAAGAAAAGGCCATAGAGGAATAAAGCCAGGTAGATAATTTAGCCCCTCAAAGATAAATCAGTAGATCACCGGCAACACTGTATTCTGCTATTTTTAAAGAAGCATTAGTGGGAATGAAATAACTATTAACTTGAGCTAATTAGAGAAAAAGTCAATTGCATCTCATAGTTGTCATATTAATAACTGCTACTATTCTATGCAAGGTGCTATTGTCAGCACTTTACATACATTAGTTCATTTACTTTTTAAAATAATCCATGAGATAAGATTATTTTCTAAGTCCCTATTTTATAGAAAAGTAAACTAAGGCAGAGAGAAATAAAGGAACTTATCCAAAGCCATGCAGCTAGCAGGCACAGGGCTGAAAGTCAGCCCCAGCAGTTCGGTTTATACTCTAACACTTTCAAGTGGCTTGACTTGTGATAATGATTTCCTCTTACTTTTTTAAAAATGTAAAGGAAAAAAAATAAAGAAAAAAACAGGTCATATCTACGAAATTCATGAAATAATAGGATAAAATTTACCGCAGCAGGGGGGTTATTTCCCATTTCTCTGGACCTAGTAACTGGTCTTTGTTCCTTCATCCTGTGTAAACAGCTCAGGGGCATGTTTTCCCAGTGCTGTGTATTCTTCTTATCTTTTTTCCAAAGGGAGATAAAGTTTAAATTTATTTTAAAACTTACCTCAGGATTCATTCCCAGGCATGCACGATTGAGGCACAAGGTTTTCCTGCTGATGAGCAGTGTTCCCGACTGACTTAACCAGCTATGGTGCCCTGGGCCCCTCCTAGCCTGTCCCTCTCTTCTCAGCAGCGGGGGCAGCTCCGAGCACTTTGAGTTCTCACACGGGGGACCCTGGGTTCGTGCTCGGAATTGGAGGCTGCTGAGCCTTTTTCTTTTGCCGTATTTATACAACTCATTGTGAAGTTTCCTCCTGCCTAGAAATCAGGTAAATGTTAAATAAGCCTTCATTTCTTTCAACACCTGTCTTGAACTTTTAAATTTTCTTCACAAACAATATTGTATCTGAAGCGGACTCTGTTAGGAACTAAGACTCTAGGCATTCCAGATCTGACCGCTCCTGCGTTAGTCCCAGGCAAAGAATGCAATCCGGGTCATCAAGCAGAAGCCCGAAGCTTTGGCTCCCTCATCACAAGACAAACGCCGGCCAAAGGGGGGTGCACACAGTCTGGGCTCCGTGTCTGAAAAGAGACAGGACCTGCGACCTAAGAGGTTTCCCTCTTCCAGTGCTCCCCAAGGCATCACCTGCTTTGTCTTCTCAGTGTCACTGAGAACCCTAATACTCCCAGACTCCACCCAAGCTCAATTAAATCAGAACTTATGGCTGATTCTGGAGCATTATTTATATATATATATATATATATATATATATATATGTATGTGTGTGTGTGTGTGTGTGTGTGTGTGTGTGTATGTATGTATACACACACACACATATATATATTTTTTTTTTTTTTTTGAGACAGGGTCTCGCTTTGTAGTTCAGGCTGGCCCTGAGCTCACTCTGTAGCCCAGGCAAGCCTCGAACTCAGCAATCCTCCTGCCTCTGCCTCCCGAGTGCTGGGATGACAGGTGTGAGCCACCACACCCGGCACTGTGGTATGTGGTACTGATGGCTGGTGGGCGTGAGTCTCCACGCCCAGCATTGTATATGGTTACCAGGATCAAACTCAGGACCTTGCGTTTGCGAGGCAGGCGCCGGAACCACTGAGCTAACCCTCTGGCCCTGAAGCATAATATTTTTAAAGACATCCCTGATGACTGTAACGTGACAGGATGGAGAACCCCTATATCCGTTGGTGTAACAAAGGAATGGGGGAGTCCCTGACGCTCTGGGTTTATTTCAGAGAGTTCTGACACAAGCCATCCAGGTGGCTGCAGAGAAGCAGAAGCTTAGAGCAGGCGTCACACTTTCAATTTCTCTTCTAGTTTTCTCCTGGTTTTTATTGATCACTTATTATGTTCCCAACACTTTACACAGACTGCTTCTTTCCTTCTAAGCCTGTGATCACCTTTCAGTAATGGGAACCGTGAGGTCAGAGAGGACGAGTGATGTTCCCCGAGAACACAGCTGTGAGTGCTGGGTCTGAATTGGGAAGTGTATCCATCAGCGTTAGGGTCAGGAAATGGCATCCTCATTGTCATATTTGCTTCCCAAAGTGATTTGGGAATATCTGCCCTTCTCAATTCTTCCTAGGACTTCTTTTATCAGACAGCTATTTTTGCCACAAAACAAAGAACAGATACAGATTAGACAGTGTGGGCACTCCAGTTAATTAAAGTAACCTGGGGCTCAAATCTATCTTTCCCTTCAATCAAAAGGCAATGCAGGATGTGCGAAGTGCACCAATTCCCTGCAGAATTTTTACATTATTATAGTTACACAGATGTGGCATAAAAGACACCAAGCTCTTGATCCTCTGCAGAAGAGACAGAACGTTCCATGCACAGTTTCTAAGGAAACAGCCTCGTCACGGCGCGGCTGCTGACAAGGCGGGCTGTGTTCGCAGTGGATCACCGTCAGACCCCCTGTAACCCAAGTACTTTCCTCTTCTAGTACTCTCCTGTCTTTTAGCTGCCATGCAGTCCAACTGTCTAAAAAATTCTAACAATTGCAAAATACCAGTTCTAAATAAACATCATCTCTGCCTCACGAGCTGGCACTTTGTCATCCCAAAAGGTCTGCCGCCCCTGGGGGCTGCAGGTGAGTACCCTCACTCCTCCCAGACCTGTGACTTTCATCACCCGACCACGCTGAAGCTAGCAAGGAGAACCTTGAGTTTAGAGTGAGCTCTCTTTGGAGAGTGGATACTCGAAACCATGAGGGACTTAGCATTCCAAAGCCTCCAACAGAGCATCGCGACAGTGCGGTTGCCAAGAACCAAAGGCCTTAGACTACAGTGTGTGTAACTGGGAGGTTATCGCAACAAAGTTGGCGGTTCTCACGACTCAATGCCCTCAGTGATCAGCACTCATGCAGCTCCCATGAGACCTTGAATTGGCCCTGAACACAGCACACAGCATCTGATTGCCGTGACCAGCTTCAAAGCCGTCAATTGCGTAACTAGTAAAAGCAGAAAACAAGCAAACTGTTCCAAATTTCAAGTTGTAGAATAATTCTCATGTTAGTACAAACAAAACAGGGCTAATGAAATTGATCCAAAAGTGAACACATCTGTGATAAGTTAATTGCATTGTTTCAATCCTTTAAAAATGTTGAAACTTGTGATTAAAAAATACATAGCTACTTTAAAGTGAACAGTCCAGTAAAACTAAGTTTATTCACACTACTGTACAACCAATTTTCTAAAATTTCTCTTTTTTTCTTTTTTTTTGGAGACAGGGTCTCATTTTGTAGTTCAGGCTGGCCCTGAGCTCATTATGCAGCCCAGGCTAGCCTCAAAATCACAGCACACCTCCTGCCTCTGCCTCCCAAGTGCTGGGATGAGAGGCGTGAGCCACCACGTCCAGCACTGTGGTGAGAGGTACTGATTGGTGCTGGGTGTGGAGCCACCAGGCCCAGTATTGTTGTATGTTGTTGCCAGGGCTAGAAGCAGGGACCTCGCACTTGCTAGGCAGGCAGTGGAACCACTGAGTTAAATCTCTGGTCCTAAAACTTTTCATTTTGAAAAATTAAAACTCTATGCTTTTACTTCTTCATCTGGAAATTGTTCATTTCAGATGCCCACGTTTGAATTGGGTCTTTAAATGGGGGGGGTGTTAATTTCTTTAAGTGATTTGTGTTCTCTAGATAGTAGCTTTTTGTCTGAGAAACAGCTGGTAAATTTTTTTTCCATATTGTAGGTTGTCTTTTCACTCTGCTGGTGGTTTTCCTTGCTGTGCTGAAGCTTAGTGAAGGGGAGTGGTCATTAAAGAAGAGTAAGAAAAAATTTGGTGGTTAAAGAAAGGAAACAATGTATATGGGGGTGAGAGGTGATAGCGAGGCAGGGGAATGGAAAAAATGAGCGTCAGGATATGTCACATACTGGTACAAACTCTCAGTGTTGAATGTGATTTTACATATATATAAAATGTACCAATAAAATCAATTTTAAAAAATCTCTCTGCCAGTTAAATAAGAGCCTCTCATCCCTCCAATCACTGGCAATCACTACTCTACAATGTTTTTATGAATTTGACTACCAAAAACCTCATTAAGATGGAGCCATGTAACATTTGTCTTTTCTGTTAACTGGCTTATTTTACTTAGCATAAAGTCTTCAAGTTTCATTCATGTTGTAGCATATATCAGAATTTCCTGTCTTCTTAATGCTGAGTAATATTCTACATCTTGTTTATCCACTCACCATTAATGTGACTTAAAAAAACTGAGTGGGAGGTCAATTTTTTATTGATAAGTTCCATTATGGACATTATCCTGATAGCTATAGTTATCTATCTTTGTATACATAAATAGATGTAGTGTGTATATCATACATACAGTTAATAGTAATGGATCTAGACCTCTACAGAGTAAATGAGAAACAGATAGAAAATTCTTATTTCCTCCACTTCTTGACTTTTTAAAGGATTCTGTCCTCCTCCACCTTCATATTCACAGTATTTGTGTGAGGGGTTGGTCACTGGCCAAACACAGGCAATCCGTTTAAAACTCTCCAGAACATATTTTTTTCTCCTGTCAAACCACTGTTGTTTACCCTGGGAAAAGTATACCTGGTGATGATTGTCTTCAGGGTGATGAAAAGTCCTGGTTTGGCTGCTGCCCTAACACTCCAGCAGCGTAACTGTGACAAGCTCACTACTCTCCAAGACTTCATTTCTTCACATTATCATAAAGAAAAATGTCACCTATGGTGGACAATCGTTCTTACAAGGGTTAGGTGAAATGGTGCTAATACTGTGGGTATCACAGGACCTAGCCACATAGTAAACTCAATGAAAGGATATTATTATTATTTTTAAATAATGTATTCTGTTCAAAGACCATAGTGTTTGAGAGCAGCTAAACTATATTTTTGTAGGCACTTGATATAACTGTTTCTGTATTTCTAAAAGACACTGATATTTATATAAACACATCCTATATTATTAACGAGACAATTGTATTCCCTTAGATAATTACATTTATCCCTATAACAGCATGGGCTGTATGTAGTCTTCAATCCGTGAACACTGAAAATTCTTATGGAATTCTGTCAAATGATGGCATGATCATAATAGCGTTGTGGCACACATCTTTAATCCCATGATTATCCTGGAGGATAAGGCAGGAGGATCATGAGTTCAAGGCCATGCCGGACTGAAATGAGACACTGTCTCAAAAAACAAACAAGAAAAAGAACAAGAACAAAAAAATATGAGGTGCATTTTTCTCAGTTGTCTTTGCTATGGAAGTATCTGTTCGTTTAAGATTTTGTTTTAATTCTACATCCGTGCTCACTAAAGCATCACTCAAGTCTTGTCCAGCTCAGTAACCTCAAGCTGTCATGGAGAAACAGACCACCTGGCTGGGTGGAAACCACAGAGACTGTCCTGGTTACGTGGAATTGGTCAGTAGGAAAGCTGGAATGTCGGGTCCTCACTGCACGGACATCACCAGGGCCCTCCTCGAGGTCTCTGTGATACACAGATTCCTTTGTGCTGTCAGTGTTTACACCTTTTAGGTCAGTTCCAGAGCACAACCTCATACTGAAGCTATTCACTTTTTCCCTTTTTTTTTGCTTTAGTGAAATTTACATCCAGTTCTTGTCAATCTCATGATCAAAAAAAGTCAGACATAGAAATGGGTATAATATTTTAGGGGACATAGAAAAGAGCGAAAAATCCAGAAACAGATCTCCAAGCTGCCCAAGTGGAGAAATGCAGCCTTTCCAACTGACACGCCTTGAAACCAGTCAGTGTTCAGTGCCGGAGGAGCACAGAGTCTCGTGCACACATCCTTTGCTATCTTGCTGATGTCCTCAGGTAAAGTGGCTGCCCATGCAAAGCTTTATGTGGATTTCCTGCTCATGTATTAAAAAATCGAACAGTACACATTATTTCGTTAGAGTTCAACGAGTATTTGAGGCAGTTTCTAAGAGTTTCATATTTCTCTCTGCTATCTAGATTCTTCCAGATGTCTCAATCACTAAACAGGTGGCTAATAAATATCCAAAATCAATTTCCAATCTTTACTCAGAGAAATTTCATAATTTTAAAAAAAGCAGATAAATGATTACCTGGAAAGGAGAAGTTTCCAGCAGTGTCAACAAATTTATCCGTCATTTCCCCAAACACTATCATCATGAGGGGAAGCCCTGAGCCATGGGCGATGGCCATGACGGTGCCCAGCAGCATGAACACTTTATCCTGCCAGTCAGCATATCGAAACTAGAAAGGAAAAGAACTTGGCTTGTTACCTGAAACTTCTGTTCTTCCTACAGTTATATATTCTGTGGATTTTTATTTAAAGTCAGCACCATTTTAATAGTTGCAAGTGAATATATTAGAGGAAAACTGCAATCCAAATCATTGACAGGTTAATTTAATAATTCTGTTTATCTTGTAGTCTATGAAGCAATCAATCTAATTCTGTTTAATCAGCATCCGATTTGGGTAGATGGCAACAATATAATCAGAAGGGATAAAGGTTTGATTGCATTAACAAATACTGTTTGATCTCCCAGAGCTCCTGAGGTAGTGAATTAAGAATAGCTAAGGGAAAACATTAAATTTACACACACACACACACACACACACACACACACACACACACACACACACACACACATCCTTTAAAGCAACATTCAGACTATTTCAGAGGGAGAATTAAAAATAGGAGGCGAACAGCTTTGCAGAGCGTCCAGCTGCTGGCTTCAGGGCAGCCCCGCCCTGGAGGGCGCCAGGGCAGTCAGGAGGGGAGCACCAGAGGGCGAGGAGGAAGCAGCGGCACTGAGCTTGGGGACAGAGAGCACGGTGGCAGACAGCAGCGGAGGGTTCAGGTGACAGCCTCTGTGGGATCCCTGCGGGGCTGTCCCAAGCTGTGGCAGGGACAGGAGGGGCGTCCAGCAGCCCTGCTGAGCCCACCAAGCAATCTGGACTCAGTGCTCCCTGCAGAGCAGAGAGGAGAGGAGAGGAGACGCCAGCTGTCACAGTGAGGAGCGAAGCTCAGGAACCAAACACAGATCTGGCCAGTAACATTTACAAGCGGTGAATAGTCTCTGGGTTTTTCCCCATCTTTTCTCATTTTCACCTGTTAGCAATCATTTAATTGACCTTTCTGTGGCATTTTCTCTTTGTTCTTTTTCCCTCTCTGTCTTCTAGACATCTCTCATTTGTGTTTCCAGCTCTATAGCTTTCTTTCTACCTCTTGTACTTTATCTCTTTTCAAACAATTTACTCGCTCCTTTCCCCCAACACCTCCTTATGGGACAAGAGCAGTTATCTGATCGTGAGTCAGGGTGGCGAGGTGAATGCTGAGCGCTGAAGCTGGATCGCACCGGGTCAGTGTCCAGATGCGGCAGGGGCTGGAAGCATTGGCGATGGACTGGGTGGGTCTGCTGCTGTTCTCAAAGCATTCTGGAAGTTCACTTGCGGTGTGGCGCATAAATTCCATTATTAGAACACACAGAGCAGGCAAGAGCAGTGAAGAGACATAGGGTGAGAACAAGGGAGAGATTGCAATGAAACACAGAGAAAGTTACGCTAAGATTAGTATTGCCAACAAGAATAAAACTGGGACAGGGAATTAGAAGAGAGAGAGAGAGAGAGAGAGAGAGAGAGAGAGAGAGAGAGAGAGAGAGAGAGAGAGAGAGAGAGAGAGCTGTAATAAGTGCACGCACCCTTCCCTACCATGACAGTAAAACTGCATGTACAGCAAACATGTACTAATAAAAAAAATTGAAAGTTTTAAAAGAGGAACAAATGGGGAAGGTTTTCTAAAATTGCTACCAAAGACATGTACATCCCCTAGATGAATTTTCAGTAGCTCCTAAGGAAGGAAAGACTAAGTTTAATTTGTCAGCCACAGTTCAAACATGGTCAGATGATCACAGTGTTCTCTTAGAGGACATTACATGACTGTGAGGAACATTTTAAGGCTTTTTGCGTTAATTAAATTTTAGTTTCTAAGCTTCAGTTTAAAATTAGGTGAATTTCTAAGCAAATATAGATCTGCTTTTCGTGATTTTCAACAAAATAATGTATTCCTAATTCTATTGCTGCAGAGTTTTATCTTGAACTATATCAGGACAAAAAATATCTACTCAGAGATATAATAAAGATTAAGTCAAGGGGTTGAGGATTTAGCTTAATGGCTCCATGTCTGCCTTACAAGTGTAAGGTTCTGAGTTCCATCCTTGGTACAAAAAAAAAATTATGTTTAAATTCAATTTAAACTAAGATTTTTAAATTGAAATGAAATTTTCTATGTTTCTCCTGTATGGTGTAATGTTTTGTTTTGTATAGGAGGCAGATTAAAGACTTGTATGAAGACCAGATATGATATTGCAGACAATACCATCTCTAAGCACTACATTAGATTGTTTTTGGAAAAACAGAATGAACAACCCTCTGTGGTGACCTGAGACATGTGCACAATGTGTAGATGTCTTAGAGTCTTTCTCCTCATTCATTCCCTCAACTGGAGGCTTCAGCTAAAATGCCACTAACTCTTACTTCTTTGCTGTTCATGAAGACTATCATTGGCCTGTTTCTTTGGCAGATTAAAAGTGGAAAACAAATCAGATTTCTTTCAAAAATAGGCTGGCTCACCTTGAACAGAGGTGGTGAGTTGCCTGGTGCTGTGCACACTTCCACTTGGAACCTACCTGCGTACCTGGTCGCTGGCTTGTCGTAGCCAGCCTGCGTCTCTCTCTGGGAAGTTCCCATCATCTGCGGGAAGCCAACCCAGGCACAGGTCACCAGGGAAACCTGTTGCTACTGCAGCTTCCGAATCAAGTTCAATGAAAGCTAAAGTTATTCCCCTCTAATATTCCGCAGCTTACCAATGCTAATGGTCCAATCAGATTCACATTCTTCTCTTTTTTCCTGTCTTGCTTGCTGTAAAAATATAGTTAATTGAAAACTGTTACAAAAAGCTTCACAGTGAAACATGAATCTAAGTCGTTATGATAATCAGTTATATTTTCAGACATAAAAAAGTCATGTCCTCAATGTAACAAACACCCCCAAAAGTTGCCAAGTAGGAAGGCGCTGTCCAGGGTACCAAGAGGCCACATAGAGTGAGAAACGGCCTCTGCCTCCCACCACGTGACGAGGGAGGAACAGCACCTGCCACCGCTCAGCACCTCCTGGTGTTTACAGAGCACAAACCCGACCTACGGCAAGTCCACTCCTGAAGGACCGTGGGAGCTGTGACTGGAAGGCACCTGGAATTCGGCTCCTTCTCCCGCTCTGCCCACCGGCAGAAGGCGGAGCCCACCCATCTCTCCGCTAGCACGGTGCCCACCCACTCTGCTCGCAGCCAGCAGCCAGAGTCGGTTTGGGGGCGCTCCAGTCAGTCTGCTCCCAGCCTGGCATCACCCCTGTTCATCTCTGCTTAGGTGCCAAATCCTTACGGTCCACACTGTTTCTTTTCTTTCTCTCTTTCTTCCTCCCGCACTATGAACTGAATTCAGGGGCACTCGACCACTGAGCTACAACCTAGACCTTTATTTCTCAACTTTTAGAGAAGGCCTCACTAGGTTGCCCAGGTGGGACTTGCATTTGTGACCCTCTTGTATCTGCCTCCTCATTATCTTTCTGACGATATGTCTCACTTCACTTCTGCCTGCTCTGCTCCAGACACTCTGGCCTCTGCGGCTGTGTGGATGCCAAGTGTGCCCTGTCTCAGGGTCTTCGCGTGGTCACCCTTCCCAGGAAGCCTACCTCAGCCTTCCTCTCACTTCTTCGTAGTCTTTCTGAGATGCTGACTCCAAAAGAAAGCCCGGGACAGGGTACAGCTCATGCTAACAACTGTGCTAAGCTCTGGGTTCTAGCTGAGCACCACGGCGCTGAGAAATGTTCAAACAATACCTTTCTGACCAGCCTCCGGGAAACGGCAAATCGTTCCCACCTTGAACTCCGCGTTTCCCACAACCACATTCTTGTTTTTCCACAGCACTGTTACCTTCTAATGTAGGATGTCATTCAGTTATTTAGAAGTCAACTACTTATTACTTACTAATGTATGCATTATTTGTTTATCCACCTTACAGTGCTTCAAAAGTTGTTTAGTTTTTGTGTTCTACTTAAGAGTGACTTTGCCCAAGTAAGCCATAAATTTCACTCATAAGACTCACTCTCAAGTTATACAGTTGCTTACTGTGGCATTCCGTGAACATCTGCCACATGTTCAAAAGACTGTGTCACAGGCTCAAGAGTGGAAGGAGCACACACCTACCTGAATTTGATGATGAACAGTGTGTTTGATAACAGAAGTGGGTTTAGCTTCCCTTGAACATATAATCCTTGATCTGCTTTTATAAGTCAGTCTCATATTTAGTTCCATCAGCTCATACTCTTAACCCTCGTCCTGGGTTCTAGGCACTGCCACACCCCTGTAGGACAGTGCCTCTTCACACTATCCAATGGTAGCCAGCTGGACACAGAAATAGGCTTTCTCAGGAAAGAGCCCCTCACGATGGATCCTCAGCCTTAACTGCCAGCTGATGAAAGCCACGCTTTTCTAATGCAGTAACACCAGCCCCCTGCTCTTCCGAGTCTCTATGGCAAATCTAAGTTTCTGTGGATACCCTGAGACACTTAGGAGGAGTAGGGCGGTGTCACTCCAAACAGAAGCCAAGTAATACTTCGGTGTGAGAACAGACCGGCACGTTTTCAGCTAGCAATCAGGGTCTTGCAGCTGAGGACAAACTGCAGGACCTTACAGGCCGGGTCCACAACGCTGCTGACCCGGCCTTCACTCTGGGGCTGTGACAGCCTCATACGTGATCTGAGGCTGAAGACTGACTTTAATCACTTCCTGCAGGAGAAGAAGAGACGCACCGGGGACCCTGCCCACCTGGCCCCCGCAGAGTGCAGTGGCCCAGAGCCAGGCAGCTGAGGTTTCCTGCGCCACGCAGAACCTCTGTACAAGCGCAGGTTCCAGCCCCTCGGCACCCACTGGAGGAGGCAGGTGAAGGGGTTCCGCTGAAGGCCACGCAGAGGGCAGGCTACCCGAACCTAGGAGAGCGGCTGCCCAGGAGGGCGAGGGCAGGGCCTAGGCGAAGGGGAGCGCGCGGTGCAGGGGAGAGGCGGGGTCTGCTCCGCCGGGCGAGGGGGCTCAGACCCAAGAGAGGCATGAGGCAAAGCCTCGCAGAGGCTGAGCCGCCAGCGCGGCGGTCCACAGTGGGTTCCACTTGTTCCTGGGCAAGTTTGTTCCCACGGGCGGGACTGCAGCCCGCGGTCGGTCCAGGGATTGTCCCTGCGCGGGCCTGCTCCCTCCCGCCCGCAGCCCAGACCTACCTGCAGCGGCCTGGGTCACTGTCACTGTCGCTATGGGGGAGCCCGTGCCTCGCGGCCTCCAGCTCCATTTCTGCTGGGACGGACAGGAGCCACTGTGTCCCCACCGCGCCAGTCCCCGCCGCGGGCCCCACCGTCCTGGGCCCTCCTCCCTCCGTCCACAGCCCGCCCTCTCCCCGCACACCGTCCCGCTGAGGGTCAGAAGCTCCTGGTCACCGCAGCCGGACTTTGTTCCCTGGCTTGGCCCGTCTGACACTGCTCCCACAGACGCCTGCCTTGCAAGTGACCGTCACACCCCCCAGGTGGCCCTCAGTTTTCACTTTAACTGGTTGGGGCTCAGCAGTTACAGGAGTGCCCAGGGCCTAGGACCTGTGCCAGGCCTCCAGGCTTATCCCCAACTCTGATCTGGGGCAACAAAGTAGTCCAGTGGAGGAGAAGGAGAGCAGCCCATGAAGGGACTCAAGGGCTGTCCTAATGAAAACCTACATTGTGGGCTAGAGATGTAGCTCGGTTCCAGCGCCTGCCTAGCAAGCTCAAGGTCCCTGGTTCGAACCTGGGTAACCACATACAACAATACGGGTGTGGTGACTCATGCCCCCAACAATCAGTACCACACATCGCAGTGCCGGGCATGGTGGCTCACGCCTGTCATCCCAGCACTCGGGAGGCAGAGGCAGGAGGATTGCTGAGTGCAAGGCTTGCCTGGGCTACATAGTGAGCTCAGAGCCAGCCTGAACTACAAAGTGAGACCCTGTCTCAAAAACAATAAACAAAAACAAAACCTACATTGTTCTAGATTAAGACACCAATGTCCAGAGAGGTCGAACCCTCCCTGACACTGCATCAGCCTCCTGAGTCAAGTAGCCAGCAGCAGGCTTCGTGACTTCAAACTTTGAGCCTCACACTTCGGTAAGTATGCAACTTGGACTCTGCTCATTTCTCTAGGCCTCAGTGTCTTTCTCCACAAAGTAAGAACACAAACTTCTCCCCTTGCCTATTAGTGATTATGAGGAAACACTGAGTTAAGACTAGATGAATTAAGTACTAGGTAAAAGTACCTAGTGCTGTATCCAAAGCAGTACTAGCTCTACAAATAAAGTTCCCTGCTCCCAAATCAGGCAGCAGAATTATCTGCTGCTCCTTGGTCTCACAGTCTTACAACACAGTGCTGGCCTCCATGCCTTGGTCAGATTGCAGACAACTGGAAGGCCAAATACAGCAGACAGAGCGATATCTTCAGACAGACCCTGAAGGGAGACTCGTGCCAGCCATTCAACAGCCCCTGACTCAGACAGGTCATTGAGTTCTTGATTCAGTCTCTGACTCTGTAAAATGGGGGTCTGACGAGATCTGATGGCAAAATCCAGGTCTAACTGAGCCAACTGCACTGCACCCCAGTCTCCGGGGTCCTGAGAGAGCCCTTGGGCCTCGGTAGACTAAGTTGAGGCCAAAGCAAGCATTGAGCTAAGGGGCACACCACGCCGGAGATTGCCTGGTCTTCCTCAGCGTTGGGCCCCTCCCCTGACAACCATAGACCAATCCTGGATAGCCACAGCAAGCCCCGCCCACCGCTTGTGCTCTATAATGCCCTACACTGCTAAATGGAAGTGTTCCGGAAACCTCCCTAGAGTCCCGTGTGCCTGCGACTCTGCGCCTGACCTTCCCGTGTGCAGCCCCGTGACAACACCTGGCGCCCAGACGTGGGGCCCTCAGGTGATCCTCCGCCGCGCCTCTCGGGTGAGTGTCCCCACTTCCGCGGGGAATCCCTCCTCCTCAGCTCAGCAGGCCGCTCCCTTCACTTCTCCAGTGAGTGCCCCACCTTCGTGGGAACCGCCCCCTGCGGCCCAGCAGGCCGCTGCTTTCCCTCCCCGCGGCTCAGCAGGCCGCTTCTTTAACGTGTGGACCCCTCTTCCACCTTTGTTCCACCAACCTCACCTCTCCGAGTACAGATAATATCCTCTCCTCCTCTGTGCAGTCCCAAGATGGCGCCTTCTCTTCCATCGAACACACATGCGCAACCCCAAGATGGTGCCGCGCCTCTTCCCCTCCAATGGAGCCCAGGCGCCGCCCCCGATGGATCGCCGGCCCCGCCTTCCGCTCCACCCTTTAAACTGCCCCACCTTCGCGCCGTGTCTGGTCCTCAGCCCCAGGCGCCAGAGGTGATAGCCAGTGCTGTGGGGCTGCGGCTCCTGCTCGACAAAGCCCCTCTGGGCCTCTACTTCCCAAGAGACACTACTGGGTGCGGCGATACTTGAACCAGCCAGCCGGGACCCTGCTGCTCTACGAGCATGCCCTGCGAGACATGCCCAGAGAGGTGCCCGGCTTCCACCTGGGCCAGCAGCTCTATGGCGTCTATCACAAGCCACTTCACGAGAATGACTGGATCCACCTGGAGGACACTGGCCTTTACTTCAAATGAAGCCGGCTCCGCGACTCCTGGGAGCAGCTCAGCCTGCAGAATGGTGGCTCCCTCCGGAAGATGTCAAGCCCTACACCACCACCCGATCTGCCACCTGGCCAAATGACAAGGCTCTCGCTTCAGGACTGGCCCAAAAAACATCAACGCTGCCCTGTGCCATGATGCCCAATAAGGCCACCTGGAGAGATATAAAGGACCTCCATGAACTGGCCCCTCCGGCTCCCTACCCCATACTGGGGTAATGCTGGTGATTCTCCTGTGTGCTGTGCTCACTGCCAACTCCCAGGCAGCTGTCACGAGGTATGAGCCCTAGTCCCCAGCCCCCCCTTCTACTCACCATCCACTGGGGCCCCTCCCTTCCTTTCCCCTTTGGCAATGACTCTTCCATTTACACTATAGTCATCGATGGCATACACCCGAGTCTCCTATTGATACTACATGGAATACTTCTGTCTCTCCTTCCTCTGTTTTTCTACCTCACCTCCTGCCGACTCTTTCCTCCACCCTGGCGACCTAAAGACAACACCACTGACCTATCTTCCTTGTTCTGGGGGCCAGTACTTCCTTCTCCAGAGTCTCTGGGACCTCCTGCTTGTATAGTGACTCACACTATGTGTCCTATACCCCCCACTCAGCAATTTTGCCTTTCAGCACCTGTGTGCCCACCCCTTACCAAAGACTGGTTGGGCACTGACCCCGTTTTTTTTTGTTGTTGTTGTTGTTTTGTTTTTTGGGGTTTTTTTTTTTGAGATAGGGTCTTGCTTTGTAGTTCAGGCTGGCCCTGAGCTCACTCTGTAGCCCAGGCAAGCCTGGAACTCAGCAATCCTCCTGTCTCTGCCTCCCGAGTGCTGGGATGACAGGCGTGAGCCACCATGCCCAGCACTGTGGTATGTGGTATTGATGGCTGGTGGGCGTGAGTCACCACGCCCAGCATTGTATGTGGTTACCGGAATTGAACTCAGGGCCTTGCACTTGCGAGGCAGGTGCTGAAACCACTGAGCTAAATCTTCGGCCCCAGCGACCCCCTGTTTAACCTTATGCTTCACCCACAAAGAAAATGTGATTTGAGGGCCTCGGCCATCAGCACCATCATTGTGTCTATAGTTCCTGCAGTCTCTGCAACCACCACTGCTTCAGTCACCTTGCACAAACAGCTCGCCACTGCTGCTGCTGTTAACCAACTTGTTCAAAATACTACACACGCCCTTGGACAAGCTTCAGCTCTCTTCCGTGATACCTGTGCTGCCCTTGTCAACGTACAGTCCCAAGTGGACTTAGTCCTTTGATGTGGTTACGTTTAATAATGACGTCTGGGGCTCCATTTGGGAGGGGTTCACAATGAGCTGGTCCAAGTGAAGTTCATGGGCTCGCGGGCTAATTTTAGGGTCACCCTATCTGACCAAACCCATAAAAATGTCATATGGTTGGCAGAGGCATCGGGTCTAAACAGAATGGAGGAGATGATGGTGAAATCCAGGTCTGGCTGAGCCAACTACACCCCATGCCAGTCTGCTAGGCCCCAGGAGAGCCCTTGGTCCTTGGTAGACTAAGTTGAGACCAAAGCAAGCATTGAGCTAATGAGGGATGCCATGGCCGGAGATTGCCCGGTCCTCCCCTATGTTGGGCCCCTCCTCTGACCAATAGACCAATCTCCAATAGCTACTGCAAGCCCCTCTCACCATTTGTGCTATATAACACCCTACACTGCATTCATTAAACAGAAACCTTCCAGAAACCTCTCCAGAGTCTGGTGTGTG
The DNA here is from genome assembly GCA_004025085.1 of Thryonomys swinderianus. NCBI lineage: Eukaryota > Metazoa > Chordata > Mammalia > Rodentia > Thryonomyidae > Thryonomys > Thryonomys swinderianus. The sequence goes on along the minus strand of PVIC010000504.1, from coordinate 12,496 downwards.
TTTGTGACTCTGCGCCTCACCCTGCTGTGTGCAGCTCCACAGCGACAACAAAGATTAACGTGTACAAAGTGCCCTGCATAGAGGAGGAAGCTGATAAATGCCGTGACCATAGTTGAAGTTCAGAGTGGACGGAGGAGAAGACCCTAAAGAGGACTGGCAGCTCCAGCACCGACTGTACCATCAGTTTGTGCCGCCAGGAGCCATGGCGGAAACTGGCTGTGGGATTACATAACAGGCACAGGGTTACTTGACTATTTCTCTTTATCCAGCTTGCTACAGTCATGAGTCCCTGTCTTCAACCAAGCAGAAAGCCTTCTTTCTGTGAGCCAGCAGTGTGCTGAGACTGAAGCAAGTGGAATGAATTTGAAAGAAGTCTTTGTGGTGACCAAGGACATTATGAAACTCAAGAAATCTATGGGTATGAGAAATGCTCTTTTGTTTCTACTAAAAGAAAGCTTGGGGTGGTAAAAAGCAGATCCATAAAGAAAGAAATTCTGAGCTAAAACAAGAATCACGTAACAGAGCACTGATTGAAAATGAGGTGTGTTTTCTCCTCTGCTGAGTCAAATCATAAGGCAGCCCTTGTAAGGTCTGTGAGCTGCATGAGAGGAGGAAGTAGAGGTCGTGCTGAGAGCCTTTCAGAGAAGAACCCAGTCCTACAAGGCTGTGTTTATGTATCACCTGGGGCTAGGGCCATGTGCTAAAAAGACAGTGTCACACCATAGTTGTGAATGCTGAAGTCCCAAAAGGTAAATCTATATGGTGTAAAGCCCCAGTAGTATAGTGGTAACCTGGTTCTAAATCAAATTCTTTGCATGATTCTAGTTGCAAACCAAATTGGACAAGAACTGATTCAAATTCAGGGCTAAGGATTTAGCTCAGTGGTTCCAGCATCTGCCTGCCAAATGCAAGGTCCTGAGTTCAATCCTTGGTACTACCTACCACAACGCTGGGCAGAGTGGCTCACGCCTGTAATCCCAGCACTCAGGAGGCAGAGGCAGGAGGATGGCTGAGTTCGAGGCTTGCCTGGGCTACACAGTGAGCTCAGGGCCAGCCTGAACTACAAACCGAGACCCTGTCTCCAAAAAAAAAAAAAAAAAAAAAAAGGGTGGATCTCTTCACTTTCTGAAGAAGTTTCAGTGTTTTTACATAGACACATAGTGCTGACACACAGATTCGACATTGTGATAATGCACTTTCTCAGGGCCAAATTTATAAAAAAGCATAAAATTAATTACAACTCTAAACATTTAAACAATATGTACTTGCAGTATTTAAAAAGATGAGTAGATAAAATATATAACACAGAAAATTGCAAAAAATAATCCCGATAGTTTAAATTAGTAGAAATATTAAAAACAAAACCAACAAAAGTCTGAAAGTTTGACTTTCAGAATTTCTTTTTTTTTTTTTTTTTTTTTTTTGAGACAGGGTCTTGCTTTGTAGTTCAGGCTGGCTCTGAGCTCACTATGTAGTGTAGGCAAGCTTCGAACTCAGCAATTCTCCTGTCTCTGCCTCCTGAGTGCTGGGATTACAGGCATGAGCCACCATGCCCGGCACTGTGGTATGTGTTACTGATTGTTGGTGGGCGTGAGTCTCCACGCCCAGCATTGTATGTGGTCACCCGGGATTGAACTCAGGACCTTGTGCTTACGAGGCAGGTGCTGGAACCACTAAGCTAACCCTCCAGCCCTCAAGGTTTTAATCTTTTAGGACTGTAGTTTTTAGCATTTCAACCTTTAGCTTTTAGGACTGTGATCAGCATATGTTTATTTGTGTTATAGCCAATTCAGGAGCCCCTTTTAAATGTATTTGATAACAATGTAACAACTCAGTAATTCCCTCAGGTAAAACATTCATCCACAACACTTCCTATATTTAAGCCACTGTGATAAAACAACATTTCCCCAGGCTTTGAGAAATCTTAACTGTCTCTTTGTGGTAGGATAAGACAACTGTGCATTTATGAAGAAGACTGGAATTAATGTTCAATTACTCTTAGAAAGATTCCCTCTGTTTACCATCTTTATTTTCCATTTCTGCTTTCTTTTGGATAAGTTGGATGTTTTTATTATTAGGTTTCTTTACCATTAGCTTATAAGCACCCATTTAACCTACCACTTTTGTAGATATTAGACATGCATCTTTGACTCATCACTGTACTTTTTCTTCTTCCTGGACAAGGATTTTAGAACTCTTAAACTTCACTTATCCGCCTTTGACTTTTACATCATTGTCATGCACTTTGTGTTTTGCATCGGGGATCAAACTTGAGACCTTGTACTTTTGAGGCAGGTACCAGAACCACTGAGCTAAATCCTTGGCCTTATCATGCACTTTAATTTTCTCTCTATCTTTATTACTCTCAGTGGAATATTTATAAGTTGATGCTCATTTAAATTTAACTATATATTTACCCCTATATCTCGAAGCTATTGGTGTTTTCCTTTTACCTAAAGAATAATCTTTTTGTATTTTCTTTAGTTGGTAATACATTTTCTAGGGGTTTTTCCCCCAAAAACTTATTTCACTATTATTTTGAGAAATTATAGGTTATTTAGGAGAGGGGATTGGCTTACTGAATACTGGAAAGTGGCTATGAAACTACAGTGATTAAGAAAATCGTGTTGTACAGGGATAATGCAAGTAACAGGAAACAGCACGGCCCTCGGAAGTGATGGAGCTAGAATTCCAAGCCAGACCATGTTCCTGGCCTTTAGGCAGATCGGGACGGGGAGGTGAGGAAGATGAATCCAACATGCCAGGAAGCATGTCCACCCTTTCAGGCAGCAGCCCATCCACTGATCTCATATTTCATGTTCCTTCTTCCTGTAGGATGCAGCCTGCAAATCCCCATGAATCCTTGCTCTCCACAGCTGTCTGGCCTGGTAAAACCATTAACTAAGACTGATTTAATTTTCCCGCCTACCGTAGTCAGCACAGAACAGCAGAACATATCTGATGGAAAACACAGAACCATCCGTGTGGTCTCAGTACGGACGACACGATCTTACTGCATTCATTATGTTTGTTGTCTATTTCCCAGGGTGTGTTATGCAGGATTCCCAAAGACAAACAGTGTGTTCTCTCTCACTCTGTGTGTCCCTCTAAACTTCATACGTCTGTTTCCTCAGACTTTGTCCTTTTTTCAGTCTCCACATTCTTCTGACACGCTGTGCTTCTTTGTTTACTGATGAAATTGGGGATTCAGAAGGGAACCGCAGTCACCCCCACCTGGGACTGGCCCGCAGCGTGACCTCCCTGCACGTTTCTCTGAGTGGACAGCCCCGGTCCCTGTTGGCAGCCAGAGCCCTCTGTGCTTTTCACCTGTGGATCCCACCTCTCTGGCCTTCTTGAGGAGCCACCTGCGTCATCACTTCCCTGTCCCACTGGGTCCTTGTCCTGCCACACGGTGTTGCTTCTCGGAAACACGTTTCTCTTGATGCACTTCCTCTGCTGGCCTCTCTACCATTCCACTTCTCTCTTTCCCTTTGAAGAGAAATTTCCTGGAAGAATTACATTACTTTCTCTATCTCCAGGCTCCCTGTTCTCTCATACATTCAGTTTAAACAAGAGTTTGACCTTTCATACTACCGAAACTGCCCCCCTCAGGCACACTGATAATGTCGACATTGCTAAATCAAAAGGTCAATTCTTTGTCCTTATTTCACTTGATAAGCTCAAGCTTTGATAGATCGTCACACCCTCTCTGAGTATGGGTTCATCACTTGGATTCCAGGACAACACGTTGTCCATGGCTTTTCAGATTTTTCCCTGGCCCTTTTCTTTGATGTCTTTCCTCTTTGTTCAGTTTCCTTCTTTCTTTCTCTCTCTCTTTTTCTTTCTTTCCTCTCTCTCTTTCTCTCTCTTTCTTTCTTTCTTTCTTTGAGACTTTATGGTTCAGGCTGACCCTGAGTTCACTATGTAGCCCAGGCAAGCCTCGAACTCAGCCTCCTGCCTCTGCCTCCCGAGTGCTGGGATGACAGGTATAAGCCACCACGCCTGGCACTGTGGTACGTGGTGTTGATTGCTGGTGGGCGTGAGTCACCACTCCTGGTACTGTTGTATGTGGTTACAGGAGATCAAACTCAGGACCTTGCACTTGCTAGGCAGGCGCCGGAACCACTGGGCTAAGTCTCCAGCCCCTTTGTTCAGTTTCTGAGATAACACTGGAGAGCTCCATGCTGTCTACTGAGACTTCTTGTCTGCCTATTCCTACTCCCTTGGCCATTTTAGCCAAGCTCACAGCTCCAAATACCACTTGCATCCAACAATTTCTATATTTTTATTTCTAGTGTAGAACAGAGAAGTGGAGTTTTGCTCAGGGTACATGTTCCTATGCCCAGAAGTCTCTCCCTGAGCTCACACAGCAGATACTCTTACCGCCCACACGTTTCTTCCCGGGGGTCACCTTTGCCATGAGACCACCTCTGACTTCCTCTCGGGAACTGCATCTCACTCCTCCGTGACTCTCAGAACCCCTTTACTGATTTCCCCCACAGGACTTATCAGCTTCTAATATATGATGTCATTTGCGACTCATTATGCGTCTTCCTATTGTTACAAGAGCAACACGTGAGATCTATACGAATAAAGATAATGTTCTGTTTTGTTCACTGACAGAGCCAACAATTACTGCCCGTGTGTAATGTGGTCTTGTCCTGGAGTTTGAGGATCTAAGGAGACAAGGTACAGCCTCTGAGTAGAAAGCATTTCTGTTCATAGCATGTCATAAAGTTATGGGGCCTACATATACATTTTTTCATCTGTTTATCAACATAAAAAATAGGCAGGATATGTCATGTATAGTTGGAAATTCCCTTTGATGAGTGTTATGTTTAAGTATGTCCAAGATGCACAAGTAAATATTTTGCTTTAAAAGAAACAGGGTTGAAGGTAAATAGGTGAAGAGCTATTATTCTCAGAGAAAGGGAAACTAGGATTCCTAAGAGGAAGAGAGATACACAGAACCGCTGAGGATGGTGTTAGGGCGCCATCCCTGGGCACGAGATCCCAACACCTGCTTCTGTGTGTGCAGGGCAGACCACAGCAGGCAGGAGTCATGCTCATCTGATCGCTGGCCCCCGTCACTCGTGGGCTCATCTAGTGCATTTTACACTGTGACATCAAATATTTATACTGGAAAAGTTCCCAATCAGTAAGGGTCAACAAAGAACAAAGTCCACCTTCCAAAGTATTCTGAATGTATATTTGAAAGTTTGCAGCAATTTTCTCTGCAGAGCGTGTGATGGAATCAGTTCACAAGCAAGTTGAATTTGGCTGATAATTAGGCTCTGTGGTGTCTCCCCACTATTCATGTTTGTGGTTGTTGTGGTCTGAATCTGACTGTCCCCTAAGGTGCATGTGCTAGTACTAACGCCCTGTCCCCAGGATGGCATCGATAAGAGGAGATGGAGCTTTCGAGCGCTGGGGCTGATGGAAGGCCTTTAGACCAGGGGGAGCCCACAGAGAAGACTGGGGCCCTGAAGCCTGTTTTCTCTTTGATCCCTGGCTGGTGATGCACATGGCTCTGCACTGCCACACAATCTGGCCATGACGTGCTGCCCAGCCACAGACCCAAAGCCACAGCTAAGGGATGTGCCACTAGGAGCCGTACCCTGAAAGAATGGCTAGGGGAATCTGCACAGAACGTGAGCAACAAAACTGAACTTTCAAATATCAGGAAGGAAAGACATGGCGGGCAAAAAGATTAACAAATACTGTGTGATAAAATTTCTTTACTTTTGAGTTTCTGAATTTTTTTTTTTTTTGAGACAGGGTCTCGCTTTGTAGTTCAGGCTGGCCCTGAGCTCACTGTGTAGCCCAGGCAAGCCTTGATCTCAGCAATCCTCCTGCCTCTGCCTCCCGAGTGCTGGGATGACAAGTGTGAGCCACCACACCCGGCACTGTGGTATGTGGTATTGATGGCTGGTGGGCCTGAGTCTCCACGCCCAGCAATGTATGTGGTTATGAGGGATTGAACTCAGGACCTTGCGCTTGCGAGGCAGGCATGGGGACCACTGAGCTAAATCTCCAGCCCATTGAGTTTCTGAATTATTTTTGCTGGTCGAAGTGAAAGCAGCAACACTGTCTGGTGTGCAATTCTAAATACATAAAAGAAATATATAAGACAGGTTGGAGGGGTAAACACATGTGACGGAGGTAAGACTCCTGTCCTTCACTTGAGCAGATAAAATGATGACAACGACAGACGGTGCCAATATATATTCAGAGCGACTAAAGCAAGGGATGTGCTGGCTCATTACTGCAGGTAGCGGAGGAGGACCCGCTCCCCCTTGGCCGCCTCCTGGGTCAGGGTTAGGGAGGTGAGGGCCAGAGTGGCTGTGAGGCTGAGTCCACCGGTCACTGAGACACAATTCTCCACACTCAAAACTCAAAGGAGAGGTTTATTTTGGCTCCGTCTGTAACAGTTTCAGTCCAGAGCTGGCTGACTCTAAGACAGGAAGGGCACGGTGGAAAAGCCTGTCAGAGAAAAGTTGCTTACATCATGGCAGCCAGGAAGCAGAGAGAGAAGAGAGGACAGAGGCAGAGTCTTCCAAGCCCACTCCACTGACTTGTCTCCCCCAATGTGACTCTTTCCCTGAAAGCAAGACAGCTGTAAAGTCTCCTAATTCAACCTCCTTCCAAAATTCGTTGAGCACATGAGGTTCTGCACAGAAACGGTAACAGCAGACCTTGTTCCTTCCCGGGAAGAGCGGAATTTGGATTCCCTGCCAGCCCTTTGCTAACTCCCTGGCTGGAGAGGCAGAATTTCTTGCTAATGCCTTCCTCAGGGATGGGGAGGTGGTAAAAGTCCTATATCTCCAGCGGACCTCCCCTTCCACGCCCTAGAGGGAAGGGAAGAGGTGCTTTAATTCAACAGAGGTGCGCGGATGCTGCACCTCCAGCGCGGCGCCCTTGGACTTGACTCCGGGGTGGGGGAGGGCGCAGTGAGGTTGGGTGTCTAGTTACTGGGTGGTCAGAGTAGAATTAGAAGCACTCTGTTGGCTTTTCTGGGATGGGTCTGGGTGGTACAACTTTTTCCTATGAAGTTTGAATAGAGTTCAGTGATTATTGTTCTGAAGTTCTCTATTTTGCTAGATGCTCATCTTGCTATTTTGATTAGACAATAGGAGCTTTTTTCTACACACATTGGCATTTCTGGGCTGTTGCCTTCTTCAGCTCCGAGTCTTGGATATATGAGGTACACAAGCAAATAAGCAAAGCAAAAAGGAGCTCACCACTATAAACTTTTCCTTAAACCAAATTCTTCTATTGTCTCCTCCTTTCAGAATCTTCTTAAGTTTTCTCTGTGTTTATTGCCCAGCATTAGCAGCTGTACTAAGCAGGAAAGCTAATAGGAAAAAGCATACACCCACTAGGTTTTTCTGAAAGTTACTGCTGATTTTTTTAAAACTATTGTTTTTTTAAAAACTATAGTTTTTAAAAAAACTATTAATTTTAAGATCAAATTAACTACACTTTGTGTTTGTTCATCCAAAGAGAAGGGCTATGAAATATTAGGTGAAAAGATTTTTGTTATCTATGGTTACCCCTTCTCCACATTCTTTCACCATCTTAGTATCGTCAAGTCCATTGTGGTTACTATAAAATCTGTGCATTTTTCTACATTAGACATAAGGGTGGGTGGATTTTGTTTTTGTATGGACTCAAGCTTACCAAACAATAAAATGTAAAATTAAATGCTAGTAACTCTAGTCTTTGCAAGAGTAGAATAATGAGGCAGTGCTAGAAACCAGGATGCAAGTTCTTTAACATCTAGCCATCCATGACATCATATGCTTAATGTTGCTGTGCTTTGGATATGAGTAGATCTTAGTTTTCCTGTCAGAGTTTAGACATGAGAATGCCCCTCACATGTTCATGTGGTGGGATCCTGGTGCCCAGGGTGCTGACATCAGAGATGATGGAATTTTTAAGAGGTAGGATTTAGTGCCAGGTGACTAGGTCCCTGGGGCATGGCCCTCAGGAATATTCATGCAGTTCTGGGGCCCATTGTTATTCCCGTACTGGCCAGCTTTCCTCTTGCTGGAACAGAAATGTTTGACTTATACACTTAAGGAGTAGAAGTTTATTTGGCTTTTCAGTTTCAGAGACTTCAGTCCACGGTGGCTTGTCTCTAAAGGAGAAGCGTGGTAGCATGGCAGGGCAAGACTGCTCATTTAAAACTGCTCACCTAGAAAGCAAAGAACGAGCAGCAAAGAAGAGGCCGGGGCCACACACAGACCCCTCCAGGACCCAGGAGGACGGACACAGAAGTAGGCCTGGCCAAGCTCCCGGGTGACCCTCAAGCCGGGCGCGTTGGCGTCAGTACTGACCATCACGGTTCCCAGTAGAAGGTTGTTATAAGAGAGGGGACTTGACCTTTCCCACCTCTGCTTCTTGTTTCAATGCGTGATCTCTGTTTCATCCACCATGAAGTCCTTGTTATGGGCTGGATCAAAGGGCTGCCCGATTTTGAACTCTTAGCTCCAAAACTGTAAGCGAAAATAAACCTCTTTTCTTATGAAGTATCCAGTTTCAGGAATTGCATTATAGCAATGGAAAGTAGACTAGAAGCATTGTATCAATTACCTTAATTATATTAGGTTACATTATATTACAGTATATGAATTATACTTACTTTCACATCTTTCTCTCTCACTTTCACTTCTTTTTTCTCTCCCACTGTGAACTCCAGAAAAGGGAATAGACCAAATGTGGTAGCTGGATTGTGGTGAGCGTATCATAAATGCTATCTTCCACCTTATTGCTCACCCCTTTTCTGCCTCTTGGTGGTTCAATAATCAGAGCAGAATGACGGAGGGAGAAATGCATCCACAAGTAATCTAGGCTTACCGGTCTGAAGAAGGCTTCAGAAGGGGGACCGTCCTTCCGAAGGAGTCTGTCAGGCTGGAACTGGCCAAAGTGCTGGCTGCCTTCACTCTACTGCAGGGACTCAGACGTGGGCAGAAGTCAGTGGATTCAAAGGAAAGATTTGGGTTCCTTTACCCTCCATTTCCTTTCTCTAGGTGTTCTGGCCACACTGTAAATATCTGCTTACATTTTGTGACTAATACTTATGGAAGAAGAGAAAATGGAGTGAAAAACATAGTCCTAGAAAAGGTTGTTCATACTGTGTCCTGAGGATAATCTTGTTAGTGATAATGCCCCTCAGCCCACTGCCTCTCAGACGGTCACGTGAACAGCCACTGTTAGAATTCTGTATGTTCCTGGCAAGTGTTTTCTCCCCTCTTCTCCTACCCCACGATACTCACTGAAAACACAATATTCTCATTCCCTTTGACTTTACGCTTGAAGCTCCTTCTAAGGAAAGCCCAGTTACACAGTCTAAGAGCAGGGAAACAACACCAAAGACAGACCAGAGTAGAGTGTAGCCCTGGGAGAAAGAAGATGTGACTTTCGACTGACTGAGGCAAAAGAAAGATAAGGGTGCTGGGATATGTGAGAGGTTTGGTACCTTGCAGGCTGCAAAACTAAGACTTTAGGGGCCAGAGGGTTAGCTCAGTGGTTCCGGCGCCTGCCTCACAAGCACAAGGTCCTGAGTTCGATCCCCGGTAACCACATATGATGCTGGGCATGGAGACACGCCCACCAGCAATCAACACCGCATACCACAATGCCGGACGTGGTGGCTCACGCCTGTCATCCCAGCACTCGGGAGGCAGAGACAAGAGGATTGCTGAGTTCACGGCGGCTTGCCTGGGCACCATAGTGAGCTCAGGGCCAGCCTGAACTACAAAGCGAGACCCTGTCTCAAAAAGCAAAAAAAAAACAAAAACAAAAAACAAAAAAAACCTGTCTTTTCCCTTTAATCCAGTCTTTTCCATTTTCACATTTTTTTATAGTTTGGTTTTTCTTTACATTTTAGACATGAGTTCCCTAGCCCTAAATATTTTAGTTTAATAAGATTGAATATTTTGGCTACATTTTTTTTTTTTTTTTTTAACTCAGGTAGTCTCATCTGTAGCTTGGCTAGAACAGGTACTTTTTCAAACAACATGGAAAAATCCACGGACACATCCTGCCTGAGTCATCTGTTTAAACTAAAAGAGTGGAAGCCTTGAGGCCAATGCCCGTGCTGGGAGAGGTGTTTTGCATAAGAGAAGGCTGAAATTTCCGGGCTCTAAATTTGGATAAGGAATTCTCAGCTGAAAACTGGTTTGAATACAAAAGGAAAGTAGACTTAGGCCTTTGATAATAACATTTCGTTTTTTCTTTCCAGAAAGGGAAATAATTCTTCCTTCACCTCTCCTTTTCCTGCCTCCCACACTTTTCTTGGTGGAAGAAGACTCTCTTATGACTCCAACTCCTGCAAGCTCAGGAGTGGGATTGTTTCTCACCTTTCCTTATGAAATTTGTACTAGAGTAGTATTTTCTTCTTTATAATGTAAATTAAAAGTAAAGTATGATTTATTTTTAAATGACATTTAAGTATGATATTCTTTTAATGTAAAGTGTGCTTTTGTAAAATCTTACTGCATGGATACATTAGCAGGAACATGTCCACTGCAAACTGGAGCATATCTTACACTCATTTCAAATGAACCACAGCAAAAATAGACATAATAAATCTATTCTGGTACACAAGGCCCTTTAGGCTCAAGACCTATCTGACCAGTTCTATGCCCGTGGTGACTACTGTCTACCTCTCCACACCCGGCACTCAAACTCCAGCCGCCCTGAATCACTTTTAGTGCTGTCTTGCCCCTGTTCTAATGGTTCCTCACATCCACGTTTTCCTCCTCTGTCCACGTAACAAGTGTGCACTCTGTTCTCCAGGAAGCTTTTCATTTTGTCTTGCATCGTTCAGTGGATTTCACTTTACAGAGCAGTATTAGGTATACAGAGAAGTGGAGTGGAAGGTACAGACGTTTCCCACGTGCTTCCTACTGCTACACATACGTCCGCTGCCCCACGATCAAAACTTCCCTCTCCAGTGGTACATTTGCAAGCTGATGATTCTACATCAACACATTACCACTCTTCAAAGTCCATGCTTTAGACTACATTTATATTAGGGCTCACTCTTGGTACAGAAATTCTGTGGGCAGGAGAAGTCTGGAATGATGTATATTCATTTTTACAATATCCTACAAAAGAATTTCTCTGTTCTAAACCTATGCTCTATCTATTCATCTTCCCGACCAACACCTAGAAGTTACTGATCATTTTACTATCTTCAAAGTTTCGCCTTTCTAGGAACTTTTATTTTTAGCCTTCAAACCACTCTCAAGGGAATTGATTGTTGTCTGCTTGGTCCCTACTTTCCCCAAGTGTGACATCACCAGTAGCATTGCTGTTTAATGTGTCCTAAGCTGTGAGCTTGTCTTTGTGCTCCCAATATCGAGTCCAGAAGACACAGAAAATAATTGCTCAAAGAATACACACAAAATTTACTTTTCATGCAAAAGGACCAATAGTTTGGAAGAGCTAGAAAAATATACAATGAAAACAATCAACACTTCTTTTGCTTATGTTCTATGTATTGAACATTGTCCTACTTTATTATAATATTCAGGACCCAAGTAATTCTATGGAGTAGCCATTTGCCAGTGAGGATATAGGGACACTGAGGAAGCAAGTGGCTTGTGCAAGGAAACACATCTGTTTGCGATGTGCCAGCCTGAGCAGAAACCCTCTGCCTGGAGAGCCTAGGTGTTCTCTGTATAACAACCAACTGGCAAGCAATGAGAAGGAGAACATTTAAATTTAGCTGTCCACAAGGAAAGTGAAAACAGGGTTTCCAAGTCAAAGGTCACTGTCCTTTGTGACACAAGCTAGCTCTTTTGAAAGAGTACAGGTAAAAGCGTTTCATCATGTATCTTTACCTTTTGCACACATCTGTAGCATTTCTGCTTTTCTTTTTATTATTCTCATTTCTCTAGACTCGAAGGACAGGTATCTTTCATTATAATGGTAAAAGTTCCACGGAGAAACATTAGATGAACTATTGTTTAAAAAAATCCTAAAGCTGGGTGTGGTGGCATAATTTTTAATTCCAGGACTCAGGAGGCTGAGGCATGAGGATTGCTGTGAGTTGGAGGCCAACCTGGGCTACATAGTGAATTCAAAGATGGTGTGAACTGCAGAGCAAGAACCTGTTTCAAACAAAACAAAACAAAGGTCCTAGAAATTGACCTATGTCTAAATATAAACAGATGGGTACATATAAATGGTACATTAGACACTTAATTATGCTATATTTAAATCAGTGGCTGAGACCACAAAGCAGGGTGTCAAGAGAGTGCTTTAAAAGGAAATTGATAGAACTAGGAAAAAGTTAAAACTGGATTTGTGCTGCCTTTATAGATAACTGGACAAAAATCAAAGCAATTAAGAGATGTGGATATGAAAAATAGTTACAAAATCTGTAAAAAAAAAAAATCGAAGGAAATGTTGTCCTGTGACTTAAATACAGAATTTTAAAATACATGAAACTGATTGTGTGTGTGTGTGTGTGTGTGTGTGTGTG
>PVIC010000503.1:0-120495 GCA_004025085.1 Thryonomys swinderianus | reverse complement strand
AAAAAAAAAAAAAAAAAAAAAAAAAGAGCCAGATGTGGTGGCCCATTCCTGTAATCCCAGCACTTAAGAAGCTGAGGCAGGAGGATCACCATGAGTTTGCACCCAGCCTGAACTACACAGAGAGATCCTGTCTCTAAATAACTAAAAATTAAAACAAAAAAAAAGGTGGTCTGGGGGGCCAGAGATTTAGCTCAGTGGTTCCGCTGCCTGTCTCGCAAGCACAAGGTCCTGAGTTCGATCCCCAGTAACCACATACAGTGCTGGGCGTGGTGACTCACGCCCACCAGCAATCAATACCATATACCAAAGTGCCAGGCATGGTGGCTCACACCTGTAATCCCAGCAGTCGGGAGGCAGAGGCAGGAGGATTGCTGAGTTCGAGGCTAGCCTGGGCTACATAGTGAGCTCAGGGCCAGCCTGAACTACAAAGCGAGACCCTGTCTCAAAAAAAAAAAAAAAAAAAAAAAAAGGTCTGGGGCTGTAACTTGGTGTGAGGCTCAACCCCCAGTTATCCTCCTCAGAAAAAGATTCTCCTGAAGATGGGGGTTCATTTGTTTTATGTGTGTTTTGTTTGATTTTTAAGACAGGGTCTTGCCTCGTAGTCCAGGTTGGCCTCAAACTCACTTTGTACCCCAGAATGACCTGGAACTGGTGGCAATCCTCCTGCCTCAGCCCCCTAAGTGCTGGGATTATTGGCATACCACCACACCCGGCATTTGTTTTTTTTTTTGTTTGTTTGTTTTTGCGACAGGGTCTTGCTTTTGTAGTTCAGGCTGGCCCTGAGCTCACTATGTAACCCAGGCCAGCCTTGAACTCTCGGCAATCCTCCTCTGTCTTCCAAGTGCTGGGATTACAGGCATGAGCCACCGTGGCATTATGATGTGTGGTGCCAAGGATCAAACTCAGGACCTTGCACTTGCCAGGCAGACAGTGGAACCACTGAGCTAAATCCCTGGCCCCTATTTGGGTTTTTTGAGACAGTCTTGTGTCATGTTATGTAGTTCAGGCTGGCTTGAACTCACTTTGTACCCCAGGCTGCCCTCGAACTCATGGCAATCCTCCCTCCCTCTCCCAAGTGCTGGAATCACAGGCGTGTACCATCATGCTTGGCAGGATAAGGGTTCTTTACTTCCAAGCCTTGAACTAGAGTTAACTTAGAATTAACCTCCATACCCTTTACAGGTGGCTGATGGCCTGCTCAAGGTGCAGGTGGCTTTGGGGAACATTGCCAGTAAGAGGGAGAGGGTGAAGATTCTGTACAAAAAGAGTAAGTGCTTCCACAGGGTGCCTGCTTGCCCTGCTTCTCGTGCCTGTGATTCCTTGGACTGACCTTAGCCTTTCAGGGAGTGGGTCATTGGAGCGATCCTGTGAGGATAGAAAGAATGTGAAGATGTTTCCCTGCTGAAGTGGTGAATTCAGGGTGTGCTTTTCTACCTTATGGATAAACCCATTCCAGTGTCCTAAGAGATGAGACCCCTGCCTGAAAGCTTCCCTTGGCAAAGGAGGGAAAGAGGGTATAAGATTTCCCCAGGCAAGGTTTAGAAACAGGAAAGAAATTAGGCACTGAGAGCTCCAGGCTTGTTCAGCCATGTCTCTTTAGTTATGTATCTGCTCATCAATGACCAATAAAGAAGCCCTGGCTGGTGTTGATGGCACTGAGGAGGAAAGATGTCTTCTATCAGGTGAGAATAGGTCAGTGGGAATGCGGGGTACCTCAGACCGCTGGCAGAGATTGTGTTTCTAGTTCCAAAGCGTGAGGTCAACCAGCAGGTGACGATAATGGAGAAATGAGGAAATGGGATAAGGAAACTGGTGAATGCTGCCAGTGGGTCACTGTGGATGTCAGCTCCTCACTCAGGGCTCTCCCCAAGGATAACCTCTTCCCAAATTTTCTTTGTGCCCCACCCTATTTTTTTCTTTGTGCCTCCAGTTCAATTTTTTCACCTTGTTACTTTTGTAGTTGAAGACCTGATAAAATACCTGGACCCTGAGTACATCGACCGCATTGCCATACCTGATGCCTCTAAGTTGCAGTTCATCTTAGCAGGTAATACTGGGCTATGTGTGCACATGCACCTGAAGATGTGTGTTGGGGAGACGAGCCCCTTCCCATCTTGTTATAGATGCAGCCCTGAAAGCCACTGTCTGGAATTCTGACCTGGCTGTGTGCTAAGGTCTGATGGGATTCTATGGACCCGGTGGTAGGCACAGGGCCCAGGATACCTCTAGGCTGGCCGCAAGACATGGTACTTAGAGCACAGTGGGAACTGTCCAGTGTTCTGTCAGTGCCCCACGCACAGCAATTTCCTTCAGAACTTTCTTCATTCTGATCACCAGACACAGGGTCTTCTAGGAGATTGAGGGCAGATAATGTCATCAGGGAAAGGGAGAGTATTGGCATGAGCTTCAGCATTTTTCTTTTGTATGAGAAATCTCTGGGAATCCAGAGTTTGAGGAGGAACACCAGTCAGCCACTCCACAGCTAGATTCTTCTGAGCACCTGTGTTCATTCATACATCCAGAAGATATTCAGCTGGGTCTGTTGGCACATGCCTTGTAATCCCAGCTACTCCTGAGGCCAAAGTAGGAGAATCACAAGTTCAAGCCTGAATAACTTAGTAACTTAGTGAAGCCATGTCTCAAAATATAAAAAAAAGGCTGGTGGCCAGGTATGGTGGTGCATGCTTGTAATCTCAGCACTAGCTGAGGCAGGATTGCCATGAGTTTGAGGACAACCTGGGCCACACAGCAAGACTTTGTCTCACACACATACACACAAAACTTAAATTTTACAGTGCTGGACGTGGTGGCTCATGCCTATAATCCCAGCACTCAGGAGGCAGAGGCAGGAGGATTGCTGAGTTCGAGGCTTACCTGGGCTATATAGTGAGCTCAGGGCCAGCCTGAACTACAAAGTGAGAGCCTGTCTCAAAAACATTTAAACATGGCTGGGCATGTAATGCAATGCAAAACCTTTGGGTTCAATCTCCAGTACAAAAAAAAAAGAGAGGAAGACATTTAATGATCATCTACTGTGACCCAGGCTTTATTCTGGATGTGAGATATATAATGAAAATCCGGAAGGTTCTTGCCTTCATATGTACAGCCAGAGCTAGAAAAAGTTTCTGCTTTAGGAACCTGAGCTCATAACCTGTCTCTGCCATATAGCAATGAGGACTAGAGGAAGAGGGCAGCTCCTTCTAGGAGGTGCTGCCCAAGCTCCCTGAGGGCTCCTAACCAATTGCCATGGCATCACCACCAAGTTCAAGAGATGCTCCCTTGCACTGACACTCCCTGCATTGAGTCCAGCCTGTGTCTCTCCCCATGACACTGTCTCAGGAAGTGGACACTTACTCAAACATAAACAGCTGCACACTTTCCTAAATCACAATTTGACTTTTTTCTTTCCCTTCCTGCATATGGTCCAGTCTCATCTTTATGAAACGTTTCCAGCATGTCACTTGCCTGCTTCAACCCTCAGCATCTCCTTTCCTTGCTAGGATAAAATCCTAATTCTTTAGCCTGTTACTGAAGGCTTCCCAGTGTGCTGCACCTGCCCTTCCATCCAGCTCTGTTTCTTGTGATCTAGCTTCAGTTCAGCTAATTGAATTTTTCTTGTATTAATTGGCAAACATAACACCTAGCAGTCCTCTTTCTTTTTTCTTTTCTTTCTTTCTCTTTTTTTTTTTTTTTTTTTGAGACAGGGTCTCAAAACTCAGCTTTGTAGTGCAGGCTGGGCTTGAACTCACTATGTAGTCCAGGTTAACCTTGAACTCACAGCAGTCCTCCTGCCTCTGCCTCCCAAGTGCTGGGATTACACGTGTGAGCCAACATGCCTGGCATTGTGGTAGTGGTTACAGGAGTCAAACTCAGGACATTGTGCTTGCCAGGCAGACGCCAGAACCACTGAGCTAAATCCCCAGCCCACAGTCCTCTTTCTTGAAAGTCTTCCCACTCTGTGAATTTAAGTGGTCTGTGCTTTGTCTACTTGTGTTGTGGTACTGAGGACTGAACCCAGGCCCTAGACATGCTAGGCCACAGCTCTCCCACTGAGCTACATCTCCAGCCCAGGGTCACCCTGAGATGTCCAGGCTGCCCTTCAACTTTAGATCCTCCTGCCATAGCCTCGCGTGTGGCTGGGATTACAAGTTGTGACACCACCAAGCAGGGCCTGCATGGTGTAGTCTGCTACATTTCTCCTTTTGCAGTTCCCTTGGGTCTTGTGTATCCGAGACTCCCTTAGCCTATGAGGCACTGCATGAGTTGTTAGAGGCTGGAAGAGGCTGCAGCTGTGTCAGAGGTGTGAAAGAGAGGTGGGGGCAGGATGGGAATGTGCACCTAGAGAAGAATGCAATGGGCAGGCTTACTTCCCAAAGGTCCAGGGCCTCATCCTTTCCCCTGCCAGGTGCTGGGCCCAGGGAATAACAGTGCCAGGCTTGCTCCATTCCCACTGTCTCGTCTTTATATTTCAGAGGAGCAGTTTATCCTGTCCCAGGTTGCACTCTTGGAACAGGTGGATGCCCTGGCACCCATGCTGGACAGTGCTTCCATTAAAGGTACTAGTCCGGTACTGCAGCTCCACTGTGCTCCTTGGGGAGGTGGGGGAGCATGACTTCCTGCGCCTCAGCTTCCTTGGGCTCGGCTGGGTCCACTCATTTTCCTTACTCCACCCTGGGGCTTCCTGCCTTCTGCACTAGGATTAAAATTCCCAGATGTGGAGTCTAGTTTCAGGCCTCAGAGGTTTGGGCTTGAGGACACTAGCATGCACACTAGCAGCCCCAAATCTTTGGAATTCCTTCTGACTTCTACCCCCTCCTATAGCGTCTGTCCTGCAGGGTGTTGTAGAGCCCGGTTTTTACTGTCAGCCCTACCACGTGTGTGAATTCTTCCTGCTGTACTAGTGAGAGAGTCCTTGGGCCTGGGCTCTAACAAGCAGGCAGTAGCTTTAATTGAATCCAGATACCCATCTTGTCTGTCTCCAGGTATTTTTCCCAGCTCCCCTCTGTTCCGCTGCTCAGCTACCCACTGAGCATCTGCTAGCCTTAAGCTATGGGCCCAGGATGGTGGCCCAGGCTCTGGATGTTGGATTCCAAGTGGCAGGTTTAGGAGTGTGGCATACACCCTTAGTCCACTTGTAAGCTTCCTGTTCCCCAGGCCAGTCTCCTGGCCCTGCTGGCTTCAGACCAAAGGGGCAAGTCCCACATTAGACAAAGCCGCATTTACCTGGCTCTGCTCATACCACTTGGGGAGGATAAGAGCAACACTGGGGACGCCAAGGGATTTTTCCTTTTCCTCTGCATCTCTTCTTCCCCTCCCCTGTGGGTCCTGGAGTTAAGACTGGGGTGGGCAGGGAACCACGCCTCCCCTCCGGCTACAGCGGTCGATGAAGCTTTGCATTTGTTTAGCTTCCCCACTCAATACTCTAATCCTGCCGAAGACCTAATAGACTATTGAGCAGTCCCGGGGGAGGGCACAAGCATCATCAGGCAGTGTGTTGTGTTTTACAGCTGTTCCCGAGCATGCTGCCCGCCTACAGCACTTGGCCCAGATCCACATCCAGCAGCAGGTATGGGTGGGGAGAAGACTGGCAGAGAAGGCAGAGGGGGTAAGGCACCTCCTTCCCATTCCTGCCACTTAGGAAAGGAGCCTCGGGCCTTTCTATTTAGAAACTAGAGGAATACAACAAGACTGTATCCTTTTTGCTCACCCTAATGAGTACTACCCCCCAAGCTCTATCTTGGAGCTTTATCCTTTATCTTCCCTATGCCCTTCTCAAAAAGAGGAGGAGTTTGCATAGGGCCACATGCAGGCCTCCTGCCTCCCTTACTAGGGCTATTTTAAGACACCAAGGTTGATGTTGGGGATTCCTAGGAGCCAGGCATGGTAATCCCAGCAGTGTGGGAGCCAGAAGTGGGAGGACCACAAATTTGACCCCAGACTGGGAAGGTCAGCAAGAACTTGCCTCAAAATAAAAAATTAAAAAGTATACAGGACTGAGGATACAGCTCAGGTTCAATTCCCAGTGACATGCATATACACACACTCTCTCTCTCCCCCCCACCCCCCTTTCTCTCCAAAAAACCCTGAGGATGTTATATCCTTGACTGTGGCTGGAGGATGGAAGCTTTCCTCTCTACCTCTTCTCACTCCCCACTCTGGCCTAGTTTCAGGTTCAAAGAGGTTTGGAAATAAGTGGCATAGTAGAAAGAAATCTGACAGAGGGAAAGTTGACTTCATGTGTACCTCATTTCCCTTTCCATCAGCCTCTGGATTGCTGTTTGGCCAATCATCCTGAAGCCTGGAAGGGCCCCTTTAGCAATTTGCTCCTTTTGCTTTAGGTTTAAGGATCACTTTTTCTAGGCTATATTAGGAAGGATGTGGCAGGAAGTTAATGGGAGATGGAGCTTTGTCCAATTTCTGTATTGCTTTGGGCCTACAGGACCAGTGTATGGAGATCACTGAGGAGTCCAAGGCTCTCCTGGAGGAATACAACAAGACTGTATCCTTTCTGCTCACCCTAATGAGTGCTACCCCCAGGCTCTGTCCTTTCACACTTCTAGTTCTCACCCCGTTCCATCCCATCCCAACTAACCTATGTATGCCTTACTCCTCCACCTGCCTCCCTTTTGGTGGCTACAAAATCTAAGACTTCTGTTCTCACCTTGACCTGAAATTAGACAATGCTTCTCTCTAAGCAGTTCGTGCAGTGGGATGAACTACTTTGCCAGCTAGAGGCTGCCAAGCAAGTAAAGCCAGCAGAAGAGTGACAGCTACTTCTCACCCAGGGCTGCCAGGCTCCTGTGTCCTGTGCCAATTTGTCAAGGCAAAGGTGGATTCAGGGGCCACCTGTCTATTCAGTTGTGGCTCTGAGGTCAAAGATCCAGTTACCTGGAAATTGTGATTTGCAAACTCCCCTCTCCCATCAGTGTATTTATTACAGTGACAATAAACTATAGATCTCACTGGAGGGCTACTGGCTTCCTGGTCTACGATGAGCTTGATGGTAAGGATGTGGGAGATGGGTAGTAAGAGCTGTCAACCCCCTGATTGACATGAATAGGAACTATACTCAGAATGGCCTGGTTTTGGGGGTGGGGTACAGCTTTCAACATGTAGGCTCTCTCTCTCTCTCTCTCTCTCTATTTTGTGACAGGGTCTCCCTTTGTGGTTCAGGCTGGTCCTGAGCTCACTATGTAGCCCAGGCAAGCCTCGAACTCAGCAATCCACCTGTCTCTGCCTCCCGAGTGCTGGGATTACAGGTTTGAGCCACCACGTCTGGCACTATGGTGTGTGGTGCTGATTGCTGGTGGGCATGAGTCACCACACCCATATTGTTGTATGTAGTTACTGGAGATCAGTCAGGACCTTGCACTTGCTAGACAGGTGCCAGAACCACTGAGCTAAATCTCCAGCCCTGTAGGCTCTCTTGATGGATGTGATTGGGACATTCCTTTATGCATCCATTTATCCTGTGTTTACCAAGTTAGATGCCACACCAGGTAGGGAAGACACACATAAGGTTACTAATCCCTGTAGTGCACAGGGTGGCAAGGGAGAGAGACAGTCAAAGAAAAGGGAAGTCCTGTGAGGTGGGCACAAGGTCCTTTCAGGCACAAAAGAACAAGGAATTGAGAGGTACAATTTTTCTTAGTAGACAGATTCTTGATGGGTGATGTGTAGGGACTGCCAGAGCCAAGGGAACAGGGTAGGCAAATGCAGAGGAGCGTTGAAATTTCTCTGTTGGAGGCCAGGCGTGGTGGTTTATGCCAGTAATCCCAGCACTCGGGAGGCAGAGGCAGGAGCATTGCTCTGAGTTTGAGGCTGGCCTGGGCTACATAGTAAGCTCAGGACCAGCCTGAACCACAAAGGGAGACCCTGTTTCAAAAACTAAAAAACAAAACCAAACCTGAAATTTCTCTCTTGGGAGTCCACCTGGTACCACTAGCTGAGAAGGGACACCCAAGAGGTTTAGGTGTAGAAAGTCTGAGGCTCAGGGGAAAGAAGTTAGGAAGAAAAAAGACTGGAGAATATGGAGAAAGCAAGGACAAAATGAGATTAGTGCCACACTCCGGGTGCTTGCTGCCTCCTTGTGGTCTTAGGGAATATTTGACCCGAGATTTGGAATTGCCTGCTGATCATCCATCCTATGCAGTCTCATTTTGTACCTAAAATTCCAGCGTGTCTAAACTTGTCTGAAACCTGGCAGTCATCCTAGACTATTTCTCATCGACAA
Organism: Thryonomys swinderianus; assembly: GCA_004025085.1. NCBI lineage: Eukaryota > Metazoa > Chordata > Mammalia > Rodentia > Thryonomyidae > Thryonomys > Thryonomys swinderianus. Next base: position 112,262 of record PVIC010000503.1, on the reverse strand, counting down.
CGCTCCAACCTTTCTTTTTCTTTTCATTTAAAGCACAAAATTTATTGGTACATTCCCACTGCTATTCTGCGGTTTGTTCAGTAAAACCATTTAACAAATACTTGAGCACCTATTACACACCGTGCACCTAGTAAACTCTTGGGCCCCCATGGCCTGGGGGTACTGTGAGGATTGTCGGGGTGAGGCACAGTTCTCTCCCAGAGACATTCACTGCCCGAACCCCCACCCCTGCAGCCAGAGTGAGATGCACAACTGGCCGCTACTGAAAACTCTCTGTGGTTCGCTGGTATCCACGGGATGAAGTCGAAGCTCAGAATTTTTAAACTAGGGATCTGTCTGCACAGCAGCCGCGCCAAACCAAACCTCTAGCTCGCATCTACGGTGAGCCCCCCTCTCACGTCACCCTTGCTTCTGCGGTCTCTCAACAGGTAGCGTCTGCTCGCCCATCTTCAGGGCCAAATCCGCATCCTTTCAACGCAAAGCTCCTCTCATGGCCTTCCCTTTCTTCCGCAGGCCCTTCTCCCCATTGGCGTGTCCGTGCCCCCAGAGTAACCCCGAAGATTGCGGTGGGTCGCGAGTCCCCAGGCCGCCAGTGTGGGTTCAGCTGTCTCCCCGGGCCCCGCCCCCGCCTCGGCCCCGCCCCCGCCCGGCGTGCGCGGCCCCGCGACCCCTGCGCGCTTCCGGGCCTGCGCCATTTTGGCTGCGTTTAGAGGGTCGAAAACCCTGGCTGCTGCTGCTGTGGTGAGAGCCGCTTGTCAGCGGGGTGAGCGCGCGCGGAGTTGGGGGGGTTGCTCCTGCTGCTTGGCAGAGCCTCGGGGAAGCGGACCGCGGCGAGTGGCTCGTGCAACCCCGCGCGCGAACTTCTGTTCCGGTTTCTGAGGGACCTAGTGATGCAAATCGACCTAGGTAATTTCGGGGCGAAGGTACTCGGCCCTGACCAAGGGGCCTCGGAGGTCAGTTCTGCGCTTTGGGAGACATGGGTGGAGGCTCTTAGCTGTGTCCTGGGGCACCCGGGGCGAATGAGCTTGACCCTGGCCTCTGGGACCACAAGGTAAGGGGCCTTGGCCTTCCTCGGAAGCACTCACTCTAGTTCTCAGACGGAGCCTGGGGTAAGGGGTCTGGACCATGTCCCAGCAGGGCTCCCTCCCCGTCCTGGGGAGCTTGGGGCGGTGGGGCCTGGTCGTGTCACTGAAAGCCCAGTATCGGGGAGTTAGGTCCTGTCTCCTGCAGGATTTATGAGGGGATCTTGTGGCCTATCTAGAGAAACAAGAATGTAAGGGTTAAGCGTCTTGCCCCGGGGCTGGGAGGCGTGGACCCTGTTGTGAGAAGCTGGGGGTGAATGGATGCGATCTGGGTGCTGGAAGTGAGAAGCAGGGCCGCATCCTGAATGAGGTGGAGGGAGTAATGGAGGATGGCCTGGGACCCATTGCTTAGAACGGACTAATCTGATACCTTCCTGCAGGGGGCAGCAAGACTCAGAACCCACTGCAAGCAAGATGGAGCACTACCGGAAAGCTGGCTCTGTAGAGCTCCCAGCACCTTCCCCAGTGCCTCAGCTACCTCCGGATACCCTGGAGATGCGCGTTCGAGATGGCAGCAAAATTCGAAACCTGCTGGGGCTGGCCCTGGGTCGGCTGGAGGGTGGCAGTGCTCGGCATGTGGTGTTCTCAGGTTCTGGCCGAGCTGCAGGGAAAGCTGTTAGCTGTGCCGAGATTGTCAAGCGGCGCATCCCAGGCCTGCATCAGCTCACCAAACTGCATTTCCTACAGACTGAGGATAACTGGGTCCCAACCTCACCTGACACGGGCCTTGACCCCCTCACAGTACGCCGCCACGTGCCTGCAGTGTGGGTACTGCTCAGCCGTGACCCTTTGGACCCCAGTGAGTGTGGTTACCAGCCCCCAGGCGCACCACCTGGCCTGGGCTCCATGCCCAGCTCTAGCTGTGGCTTCCGACCCCGAAGAAGGCTTCGAGATAACCGGTCCTGAAGACCTACTGAACCAAGCTGTTCTCTAGATCTGAATATCTGAATGACTGCCTTCTCCATGAAGTTGAACATCCCTAATAAAGCCTGGATCCACAGAAGTCCTACTTCCCTGTCCCTCTGGCATATGGGAAGGGTACTATGAAGAATAACAGGTGTGGGCCCTCTGCTGACTTCGGGATTGATTGAGAAGCTTTAGCCTGCCTTCTACATACAGTACATCTGATCTGCCTTCTGATAGAAGTTTAGGGAAAGAATAAAAGTTCTACCATTGTCTGATGCACCTGTTTGGCTGCTGTGTGGAAATGAGATGAAAGGAATGAGAGTCTCTGCCTTTGCCTACTTGGAGTGCATGGGTTGGAGACGGGAAGGGTAAGCCCAGGCTGGCGTTGGGAGGAGCAGCTGTTAAGGAGGCTCAGGGCCTGGGATGTGGCCTGGTGGTAGAGTATTTCTCCCACATTCATGAGATCTGGGATTCAATCCCCAGCACCAGACATAACACATAATACACAAAATACCTCAGTCAGGGGCCAGAGGATTAGCTCAGTGGTTCTGGCGCCTGCCTCGCAAGCGCAAGGCCCTGAAGTTCGATCCCTGGTAACCACATACAATGCTGGGCATGGAGACTCACGCCCACCAGCCATCAATGCCACATACCACAGTGCCGGGCGTGGTGGCTCACGCCTGTAATCCCAGCACTCGGGAGGCAGAGACAGGAGGATTGCTGAGTTCGCGGCAGCTTGCCTGGGCTACATAGTGAGCTCAGGGCCAGCCTGAACTACAAAGCGAGACCCTGTCTCAAAAAAAAAAAACACCTCAGTCAGTAATGAGAATCTATCTAGCTCCTGATTTAGGAACTCTGCCAGGTCATTTTCCTTCAAGTGTGGCATGTGTTACAGTAAAATCATTTACTGAGCCACCAGCCTGCCTGGATTTGAATCCTGGTTCTGCCACTTGGAGGTTACTGTTTTGTGGCTTAGTGCTCTTATGTTAATACAATAGTGTTTACTTCAACATGTGTGGCAGAGCACACCTATAGTCTGGGGTAGTGATACAGAAGGTCAAAAGTTCAAGTGCATTCTGGACAGCATAGTGAGACCCTTGGGATATAGCTCAGTGTGAAGTCCTGGGTTCATTCCCCAGTACCACAAAAAAAGTGTATCCTTCAGGGTTGTTGGGAGAATTAATGAGAAATATATTTGACAGATACCACCTGGGGACCTAGTGCTATATAAATGCTTATTGCTGTTATCTTAAATGACTCATGAGTGTTTTACTAACACCTCAGTTGCTGGTTATAGTGGCATGCCTATAATACCACCGCTTTGGGAGGCTGAGGCAAGAGGGTCACAGGTTTGAAACCATCTGAGAAATATAGCAGACCCTGACTCAGAAAGGGCTAAAGATGTAGGACAGTATGAAAGCTCTGGGTTCAATCTCTAGTACTGAAGTGGTGGGGAGAGTGTTCAGTCCCACACCTTTCTCTGAGTTTCAGCCTTGGCGTTTTACCCTTTCTGCTTCACTTGGGCCTCAGACTCAAATCTGCAATGGTGAGACAAGTGCATGAGGGAGGAAGTAAAGGTTGTATTAGTAGCCAAAGGCTGTGTCAGGTTTGTAGGCAACGGTAGATGCCAAATAATCCATTGTGTCTCACATGGATCTCTAGGTTTTTTCCCATGTGTCCAGCAGCCTGGGTGTCCAGTCATGAGAAAGCAGAAAGTTGGAATTCGAGAATTAAAATGGGTTTTTTGTTGTTTTTGGTCTTTCTGGAACAGGCTTTCACTGTGTAGTTGAGGCTATGTAATCTGTTCTGGCCTTAAAACTCCCAGCGATCCTCCTGCCTTGGCCTCATCTTCTGGGGTTAGTGGCCTGTGCCCACCTCACCAAGCTATTGGCATGATAAGGGTTTTAAAGACAGATGAGGTGATAACAGGGCCAGGATGATAAAGTCAGAACTTTTTTATTTTTCCTCTGTTCCTGGGGATCAAACTGAAGGAAGGCCTTGGACATGATAGTCAACTCAAGTCCTCTACTACTAAGTACTCCATCCTTTGCTTTTAAGGGTGGTTCAGCCTGAGGATAGGCAGGACAGGTGGTAATCACTCAGAGGATGTTGGACCTGGAAACTGACTGCCCCACCAGCCCCTTCAAATGCAGAGAGTCATGAAGCATCCCATAATCCCCTGAAGGTGATTATGGCTGCTGTGGTAATTCAGGTGTCTTGCTGCCAGAATGGCTTTACCTTCAACTCTTTTCAGGCAATTCAGGATTATTTCTTTGTTTACAGTTATTTCAATTATTTTAGTGTTTGTTTTTTTGTTTTTGTTTTTGTTTTTTGAGACTGGGTCTCATTCTGTAGTTCAGGCTGGCCTTGAACTATATATACCACCACACTTAGCTCAGTTCTTATGAAAAGATATGTTACTAACATAAATAAGCTTGTATGTATCACAACTCCACAACATCGAAAGTGAGTAATAGAACAGGTTTAGAAAGTGCATTGGTTTTTTATCTGTTTTTAGTTTGTTTTAAAAAAATTTTTGAAACAGTCTTATTACATAGCTCAGGCTGGCCTTGAATACACTCTGTACCCTGCTGGTCTCCATCTCATGGCAGTCCTGCCTCTGCTTCCTGTGTACTGGGATGATGGATGTGCATTACCAGCCCCAGCTTGCGCGGTTAATTTCTTTTTGTTTTTTTTGAAACTGGGTCTCACTTTGAAGGTCAAGCTGCCTTTGAACTCACTATGTAGCCCAGGTTGGCCTCAAAATCATAGCAATCCTGCCTCTGCCTCCCAAGTGCTGGGATTACAGATGTGTACCAGCACACCAGGGTCCTTTGTTATTTTCAAGCACCAAAATGATAAGGATCTACACAAAGTTTAAGGCATATCAGCATATTTTAAATTTTAAGAAAAAGTTTTGGGTTTTGTTTGAGGCAGGGTCTTGCTGTGTAGTTCTTGGACTCATTATATAACCCACCCTGACCTTGAATTTGCAGCAATCCTGCCTCAGCCTCCCAAGTGCTAGGATTCCAGGTGTGGGTCACCACACCCAGCAAGAAATAAAATTCTATGCTATTCACAATTTTTAAAATTTTCTTAATACCTACATATAAAGACTATAATCATCCTAATTCAAGGGTTTTACTCCATCTCAGCTTCTACATATTGTTTATTCTCTTAATATATTCACTTGTGTGTTTTCTGCCATTAGCAGTTCTCAGTATCATGAGTCTCTAGATCTTTGGGCCAATTTTTTGCTAATTATTGGTCTTGGACAGCCTCCCATCCTGATCCAATTTTCTGTGGCCAGGGTGGAGGAGTTACATGGAATAAGTGTGAATGGTTCAGTGAGGTGGTGTAAGGCCTTTAAGTCCCAATAGGGGCTTCAGATTGGGTTGCTTATTACTGAGGCACCACCTGGGGGCCCCCAGATGATAAAAGTGTTATTGTGGAGGGAAACAACTGGGGTGAAAACCCCAGTGGGAAGACAGGATCTGTGACTCAGAAATTCCAGAAATAAAAGCTACAAACTGAGGAAGGGATGGCTAGCAGTTCTAGTGCATTTTTCCTTGTGCTTGGCCTCTACAAGGCCCAGCTGGAGTCTGTAGGAGGAATGGCAGACAAGGAGCCAGAGAGAGGTGAGGCCTGTGGAATGAGAACGCCTAACCCTAGAAGAGAGCACTAGTTGTATGTAATTTTTTACTTCCCACTTTTTCTTAATCCATTGCAGTGTGGCTTCTGTTTACATAACTTGTTAGAAAAGGTTTTGCTTTAGCTACAAAAGGAAATGACACCAGCTCTTTGAAGAAAGTAGAGAGATGACTCCTTGTAACAGCAAAATTGAGGATGGGAGTGGGGCCAGGAAACTGGTGGGAAGTGTGAGATAGCTGTTGTCACTCGGGAAGATGCAAGGAGGACATGGGAAGGTGACTGGACAGTACTAAAAGCCCAAGGTGGGCTGTTCACTATGAGCTTGTATTTTATTAGTAAGGGATATGTGAGTTTCAGCAGCTTCCACAAGACAGGCAAGGAAGGAAGGACTCAGGACAAGTACTGTTGCATTTTTTCAGAAAGGTTAAAACAGGAACAATAAAAGAGCCTAGATATGAGAGTAGCTAGCTGTGTTGTCGGGGAGGAAAACTCACTGAAGATCAGGTCAAGTAATAAAGGGGCAGGGCCATGGGAGGAACATTCAGACAGTAATGGAGTCACGTGGGATGGAATGTGTGTGCTATTCTAACACCTGCCTTAATAGGTGGTATGTGTATGTGTTACCCTTGAAACGGGGACTTCAGAAAATAATATGCCTGGAAATATATAGTATATGCTCTCCATATCCAAGCAGTCACTAAGTCCTGCTTGCTGATTTTGTCTTCCAGGTCCCTGACCCTACAGCCAGTGTTGGTTTGTGCCCCTCATCTTGCAACAGTCTGGGCCCTGGTCTCGCTGCTTTACTCCTCCTCAAGTCCTCCAGACCAAGCTGCTAGCTGTTCTTTTGTTTAGAATGTTTTTGCTCCAGATACTTGCGTAGTTAAGTCCCTCCTTCTTTTAAGTCTTTGCTCAAGTGTCACTTTAATGAAGCCTGCTCTACCCACTCCATTTAAAATTGAAGGTCAGCATCTTCGATCTCTCACTGTGTCTTTTTATTGTGTATGTTTTTTACTTTCTAAATACAATTTCTTTAAAATAATGTTGAATTCATTATCTACCCCTGATAAGAATGTAAGTTCTAGGGGCTGGAGATTTAGCTCAGTGGTTCCGGCGCCTGCCTCGCAAGTGCAAGGTCCTGAGTTCAATCCCCGGTGGTAACCACATACAACGCTGGGTGTGGAGACTCACACCCACCAACAATCAATACCGCATACCACAGTTCTGGGCGTGGTGGCTCACACCTGTAATCCCAGCACTCGGGAGGCAGAGACAGGATTGCTGAGTTTGAGGCTTGCCTGGGCTACATAGTGAGCTCAGAGCCAGCCTGAACTACAAAGCGAGACCCTGTCTCAAAAAAAAAAAAAAGTTCTAAAAGAACAAGGTTCTTTCTTTTGCTGATGTAACTTCAGGATCTTGCAAACCACTTGGCATATAGTAAGTAGGTGCTCACTAAATATTTAACAAAAGACTGATTGTTGAACCTCCAAGTGTGTGGCCACACACTCAGAGTGACCTTCGCTGGCATTCTGCTCCTTCAGCCTGTCGTTCCCAGATTAGAAGAGAATATCCAAATTCATTTACTGCATGGCCTTATAGCTTAACTGCTGCCCATGATTCGGTCCATTTTTGGCCTGGACCCTGACCACATTAATGTCTCATCCTTCGCAAGCACTGTGAGATTTCCCTCTTCAGATCCTTTGTGTTTATCATTCTGTCTGGTAGGAATTCATCAATAGTATTTAAAGGACACTGATGCTAACCTCTGAAAACTCCCAGGCCCTACCTTTCCATTCCCTACTGTTGACAGGGCCACCAGCCTGGAGCTCGCAATCAGGCCTGATTTTATTGGTCATCTCCAGATCCCAGATTGGTTCCTGCTCTGAGAGGGTGATGTACTGCCTGCACTTCTGCACTTGGACACTAGGTGGCAGAATTGGCAAAGGTAGTGCCCATCCTTTCCCTTTGCAGCGTCTGTCCAGATTCTTTGAAGCCCCAAATAGAGAGAAGATACAGTAGTTTTAATTTTCAGTTTTTCAGTCAACCATATACGGGCTATAGCCACATGTATAGAGATTTTTTGTTTTTTAAAAATATTTTGTTGGGCCGGAGGGTTAGCTCAGTGGTTCCGGCGCCTGCCTCACAAGCGCAAGGTCCTGAGTTCGATCCGTGGTAACCACATATAATGCTGGGCGTGGAGACTCACGCCCACCAACAATCAACACCGCATACCACAATGCCAGGCATGGTGGCTCACGCCTGTAATCCCAGCACTCGGGAGGCAGAGACAGGAGGATTGCTGAGTTCGCGGCGGTTTGCCTGGGCACCGTAGTGAGCTCAGGGCCAGCCTGAACTACAAAGTGAAACCCTGTCTCAAAAAAGCAAAAAAAAAAAAAAATTTTTTTTTGTTGTTGTGTGTGTAGGTGTGTCTTTGAGACGGGGTCTCACTTTGTAGCTCAGGCTATCCCTGAGTTCACTGTGTAGCCCAGGCAATTCTTGAACTCACAACAATCCTCCTGCCTCTGCCTCCTGAGTGCTGGAATTACAGATGTGAGTCACCACACCTGGCATTGTGGTGTGTGGTACTGGGGATCGAATTTGGGACCTTGCTTCTATAAGGCAGACACCGGAACCACTGAGCTAAATTCCCAGCCCATGTACAGATTATTTCACTATTTTATCCTCAGATGGGGTGTCATTGTGGTATGATTAAGTCCACAGATTAGACAAGTTCATTACTGCAGGAATCAAAATCTTAGCCCAGGCTTTAGGGACAAGTAAAGCTTCAAAGAAGTGGAGGAAGCTGGGTGCAGTTACAGGCTTGAAATTTGACCTTCAGTAGGCTCAGTGACATCTCAGTAACTCAAGTAGCTAATTATTACACTGTGACAAGGTCATTGGGCTCAGAACCTTGGCCACATGTGGACTGTAGCCACACATACATGGATTATTTCACTCTTTTGTCCTTAGATGGGGTGTGATTGTGGTATGATAGGAAAGTTCATTACCCCTGGAATCAGACCCCCTCACCTAACCATCATCCAAAGCTTCAAAGACATGGATGTAACTGGGTACAGGGTCACATGCTTATAACCCCAGCAGTGGAGGAGGCTGAAACAGGAGGATCCTAAGTTCAAATCCCTTGCAGGCAACTTAGTGAAAGCCTATCTCAAAAAAGGGAGGCTGGGAATGTAGCTCAGTGTAGAGCATCCCTTGGTTCAATATCTAGTACTAAAAAATAGCAGCAGTAGTAATACTAGTGGTGATGGTGGTGGTGATGCCCATGTAGAATCTTGAAGAATTGCCAGGAGAAATGTGGAAATAATGTCCAAGGTGAAGAGAAGGTATGAGCCAGACAAAGAAATGAGCAATGTAGAGGTGATCACTGGAGCATGAAGTTCAAGGCAAGGAGTGTGAGGAATAAAGCCCAGAAGTGAGTCAGGTCTGGGCTGGAGGCCTACATGCCTGGCCCAGGAGTTTGGATTGTGTCTTAGAGGTCCCAGAGTCACTGAAGAGGACCAGAGGGGTCAAAGAGGAGCTATCGGGTTGTGTTTTGGAGTGAGAACTCTGCTGGCTGTACTTGCATAGCGGGTGGGGTACATGGCAGAAACTCCACTGTTGAGGCTGCCATGAGGCTTCAAGGGAGATGGCAAGACCAATTTTTTTTTTTTTTGTGGTACTGGGGATCAAACTTGGGCCCTTGCATGTCCAAGGTTGGCACAGTACCACTTGAGCTAAATTCCCAGGAAGGCCAAACTTTTGCCTAGAGCAGACCCTGGAAAAAGGCCTCCTAGCCCACAAGGGCATTGTCTGGCGCTCTAAAAGGGTTTTTAGACCTACATGCTTTCTGCCCCACACAAGCCACTGATGCCTGTGTTCCTGGAGTACCTTGGACGCTGTCCTAGCTCCTGTGATTATTGGAACCAGACTCTCTGCCAGCTTCGATAAGGAGACCACAGTATCCTGGGCTTCTCTCTGGTGATAGATCTGTCAGCTTTCAGCTCATCCTACAGGCTGACCCTGTCAATGTGAACCTTTTAGTTGCCCTCAGAAGTGTGTCTGAGGGGTCTCTAGCAGGGAGCCAGGGTGAACGATACTCCCTACCATCTCTCATTGCTGCACTAGCGGAGTTTCTGTGTGCATGTGTGTGTGTATGTGTGTGTATGTGTACCACTGGCAGGACTGATGCTAAGGGACTGATCTTCAGAAGGTCTAAGGGCAAGGGCATAATCTGAGCATGAGGCCCAGAAGTAGAACACAAAGGAGTGTCTGGGGAACAGGGAATGGAAGAGGTCAGGTGAGGGCCTGCAAGACCAGGCTGGATCCATGACTGTGTACTGCAAGCAGGGGGCACCATAGCCAAGTTTCTCAGGAATTGGGAGAGTCACCTTCACTCACTGTCTCATGAATATGCACAGAAACCTGTTGAATTATGCAGATAGAAGGATGTAAATATATATGCAGATTTGGTGCTGTCTTTCTTGTTTCTATGGAAACCAGAGAATAGCAAGGGGGGCACACCCTGGGGAGACTAGGCTGGAAAGGCAGACCAGGAGACTCCTCTGTTGCTGCTTTTCTCACTTGTGATATTTCAATCTCTTTTTCCCCCTCACTCTTTGATGCCCTCTGCCTTACTCTTTCTATCTCTCTGCCTCTCTTGATCTTGCTATATTCCTCCACCCCCTTCCGCTCTGTCATTTCCCCAATTGTTTTTTCTGTTTCCCAGCCTCTGAATTTCTCTGACAGCATCTGTCTCCATATCACTGTTGCTCTGTGACTAAGAAGCTGAGTTTGCCTCTGACTTCCTGTTTTTCTCTGTGTCTCTGTCTTTAATTCCATCACTGTCCTTCCTTCTGGACTGCTTTGTCTCTGTGTCTCTTGCTCATTATGTCTCCAAAGTCTGTTTTTGTGTCTGACTGTTGTCCCAGAGTTTCTGTTTCTTTGTCTTTCTCCTAAGCTCTTTCTTGCTCAGGTTCTGTGTCTCTGAAACTCTTGTTCCAGTGCTTGTCTCTGACTGAGGGAAAGGGCAGGAAGCTGCACATCTGTCCTTGCCTGGCCCAGCTGCCCTCATGTTCAAGGATTGATTCCTAGGCGCTCTCTGCCACATAAAACCCTGTTTTGGATCTGCCCCTTGTCATAGTGTTGGCTCATGATTCCCGTGACAAGCCCAGGCTGGCTGCCAGGATACCAAGACTCGGCCTCTCCCTGCTGTGTGACCTGTCCAGTGTTTCTCCTTCTCTGGGTTTATAGTCCTCAGCTCTCTCTCCTCAAACTTGAAGCTGTGGGCACCTTGAGGCAATGATGCACAGGGAATAGAGGACAGTCTTAATTGCTCACCCATCTGGCCATCTTCCCAAGAGCTGACGTGAGGGTATGGCTGGGACCCAAGTGTGGGGGAGTCTGGGACTAGTTGAGACCAGTGCTGGCCCCCAGAGGAGACTCCTTGCTGAGCCAGAGTCAAGGAGCAGCCTTTCTGTGGTCTGTCCATACTCCTGCATGCTACCTCCTCAGCCATTTGATTTGGTCTCTTCTTTCCATTGGTTTACATGAGATGAGCATCTATCCCACACCACGCCCTTTGTCTTCACAGTGCCGTAGAAATGAAACGGACTTCTCCCATCCTACCCCAGCTCCAAGAAGGAGCTTTATGACCAGGTGAAGAATGTAGACCCCAACCCCTTGTGCTTTGCCCTCCTTGGCAGCCCCAGTGTGAGACATGCGCAGCTGTGAGGGCCAGAGGTCAAGCAGAGACACAGAGACAGAGAGGCTAAGACAAGAGGGACTAGATCTACGAAACCAGAATGTTTCCACAGAGCTTGGGCAGGACAGGAGAGGTTCCGGAGAATTCTGAGGGCAAGTGAGCCATCCTGCATGGGGGTGGAGGGCTTCCCCTTTCATCCCGGGCTCTGAGCAGATTGCCTCACCCCCAGCAGGCACTGATCAGAGGGGATCTGGCCTTGGCTCAGATGTGGGGGTGGCCAGAGCAGTCAGGACAAGTCCCCTCCTCCAACAGGCTGTCAGGCCAAGCCCCCAGTTCTGCCTCGCCAGGAAGGGCTGTAGACACGAGTACTGTCCCACCAACTGTGATTCACCCATATTTGGTCAGGTCCAGGCATGATCCTACTGCTGGGAATTCCATATTCAAATTAAAAACTTCCCTGGGTACCTCTATACCAGCCCACCCTAGCTGAGTTTAGGGGGAGCTGAGAGAAACAGGGATGCTGGGGGTGGAGACCTGCAGAACCAGACACGAGCAGACCACAGAGAAAGACAGCAGACGCTCAGAGACAGAGGACAGCGTAGAAAGATGGGAGAAAGACGCAGCAAGGAAGAGGATGTAGTGATATGGACTGGGAACAAGGTGCGGCCCGCATATGAAGAGGGTTCATAATTACCAGGCCTAGTGTAAGCACTTGACTAGATTATCTGATTTAATCTTTACAACAACCCTAAGAAATAGGCACTATTATGATCCCATTTTACTCATGAGATAATTGAGGCCCATTTTACTTCTGAGGAAGTTGGAGCATTAAGTCATTTGCCTGAGGTCACAAAGCCAGTAAGTGGTGGAGTAGGTGTCTAACTCCTCAGTCTCACTGATGGGCCCGGAAGATAGACAGATGTGGAGACCGAGGGGGGCACAGATTCCCACACCAGCATTCTCGGGAAATCTAGACATCCTGGAATCCTCAGGCAGCTGTTCAGGGCGGGGCCCTGCCCGTCATGATGACAAAAGTTCAGCTTCCAGTGCTGGGGGAGAAAAGCGAGGGGGAGGGGTGTGTGATGTCAGAGACATCAGAGGCACCCCAAGTCCTGGAGACCTCCTCTCTCCTAGAGTGCAGCCTGTTTCGCCACAGCTTTGTCTAACTCACCCCCCCCCCAATAGTTCTACCAGAAAGGGATTAAAACTAAAATTTGGGGCACTTCAAGATGAAGAGTTTAGCCTAGTATACACTGAAGTTGTCCAAGCACAAAGAAGAGGTCCCAGAGGGCTGACTCTGGGTGCCTTCTAGTTAGAGGGGCCTTCTAGTTGGTTTGGGAAGAGGGTCAGTGGCCCAGTTGGTGGGGGCCTGGGAGAGCCAAGCTGTCAGCAGCAGGGAGCATTGGGGTGAGAAGAAAAGCAGGAGCTATCCTGGGGGAGCCAGGGAGTTGGCGTTATGGTTTCTAAAGTCTCAGCCCTGGTTTCAATTACTCCCTTGGTCCCCAGGGCTCCCTGACCACTACATGCTCCTGAGCTTGAAGGAGGCCTGGGAGCCTCTTGGGAAGTTCAGAAATCACGGGCTGGGGGTGGAAGGCTGGGGCCTCCCTCTGTCCCTGTACTGGGCTGAGAGGGGCCCCAGACTAAGCAGGACTCCCAGAACGGCAGGGAGGCTGGGGAAGGGAGGGTCCACACACTGCCCACAAGCCCCTATGGCAGGGTTTAGTGGGCAGCTCCATAGTCCCAGCTGGCCCCACTAGCTGTGCTCAATTCCTCTTGGCCTCATGACAACCCTGATTCCTGATCTCCTGGGGCCGCCACACCTTCCTTGTGTTCTAGGAGCCCCTCACCTCTCTCTCTCTCTCTCTCTCTCCCTCCCTCCCTCCCTCTCTTTGGAGACAGGGTCTTGCTTTATAGTTCAGACTGATCCTGAACTCACTATGTAGCCCAGACTAGCCTCAAACGCACAGTGATCCTCCTGCCTCTGCCTCCCGAGTGCTGGGATTACAGGTGTGGGACACCACACTCAGCTAATTCTGCTCTCTTTTAATAACAGTTCTCAGAATTTCAGCCTTCATCCTTCCCTCCCCTCTCTCTTGTCACACTCTCCCTCCCTGTTCTCTATGTCTTTGATGTGTATCTCACCTTTCCCCACCACCATCTTTTTAAAAAATTATTAAGTTCATCAGTATAATTTAGATATACATAATGATCACATTTATCATATGGAATTTGGACCTGTACATGATATAGCCTGATTCATATTTCTCCATCAACATCTTTTTTTTTTTTTTTCTTTGAGACAGGGTCTCACTTTGTTGTTCAGGCTGGCCCTGAGTTCACTGCGTAGCCCAGGTAAGCCTCGAGTGAGTCATAATGCCCGGTATTGTTGTCTATGGTTATGGGATCAAACTAGGGACCTTGTGCTTGCTACACGGGTGCCAGAACCATTGAGCTAAAGCTCCGGCTGGTCCCTGCCACCAGCTTAATGCCCAGGTTAGTCTGGGCTTTGAGGAATGCTCTGGCCTCCACAGCTGTCGGGCACGGGGTATGTTGATAACTGTTGATCAGGAACTACACACCTCTAGCCAGCCAGCCCTTACTCAGCTGGAGGACTTCTTGGCCCTCTGCCCCGGGCCTGGCTAGCCATCGTCCCCAGCCCTCAGCTGGACATACCAGGTCCTTCTCTCTCCCAGCTCTGCGAATGGCACCATCATCATGCCAAAAACCTGGGAGTTGTCTGTGCTTTTGTACACAATGTTCCCTCTGGGCCTGGCACACAGTAGGCGCTAATAAATGTCTGTTGAACTGAATTTAATTCGATTTTCTCTCTTGGACTCCCCCTTTGCCTCTGTCTGTTTCCTTGGGACTTGATGTCTCTGGCATTCAGTCTCCGCATTTCCGAATTTTCTCTGTCCTCCCAGGCATCAGAGTTGAGTTTCCAGGGGAAGTAGAGGCCTCTTCTTCACTGTTCCCTCCCTGTTCCCAGGGAGTCATGCGCCGGTGAGGAATAGAGCCATGCAAGGGGAGGGGAGAGAACCAACTTGGAGGTACCTGGCCCTCCATTCTTCCTGAAAATCCCAGTTCTGTTATAAGCAAAACAATTGTATAGCAGCAAGGATCAAGGCCAGACTGTGCTGGCGCTGGGAGGGGGCGATCTTTGAGGACACATCCCTTACCACAGAGAATGAGAGGGGAGCAGAGCCCACTGGGGTGGAGAGGCAAGGAGGGGCTGTGTGCTTCTGAGCCGGGAATTAGTTTCATGCAAATTTTTGCAAAATGAAAAATCACATCTGTGATTTTGCAAGTCTGTGTCCCTGCTCTTGCTCTCAAGTACACAGAGTCCCCTGATTCTGAGTTCCTTTGTCCTCCCTGTTCTTCTCAACCTTAGAATTACTGGGGAGGAGAGTCTGGAGGGCAGACACAGGACTAAGTGCACAGAGAGCGTGTTCTGTAGTATACGTGACATGCGGCTCCTCTGGGGCACAGGGAGACGGATGGAGGTGAGTCTGAGTGGCCCCTTCTCCCTCAAGGCCCTGTCCGCTCTTTCCAGGCTTCTGGCCTTTTTCCCAGGTCAGGAGGACCTGATTCTTCTCTGGCAACCTCAGTGATCTCTCTAAAACTCAAATGTGCTTATGTTCCTCACCTATTTTGTGGCCTTCCAGGCCTCCATGACTTTGGCATCAAAGGCATTTTAGGATGTGGTCTGTTAGCCACACGGGCTGTCTCAACCTGCCTTCCAGGTCTCAGTTTAACCCTTACTGGCTACTAAGCCCTTTTCCTATCCATAAAGGCTGCGACTCATTCAGCCAGGCTCCCTTCTTAGTGTCCTGCAGCTCCGGCTTGTTATGTCCAAGTCTCCCTACTTTCTCTCTGGCATCATTCATTCAATATTTATTTAATCTATTTCAAATACTAGAAGCACCTGTTCTGTGCCACACCCAGATGTAGGCACTTGGAGTTGGAGGCCACAGAGCTGCCCTCACGGAGTTTGCAGGCACCACTCTTGGTAAGTAGCACCCTGACTACTCCAAGGTAAAACAGTATGGCACTATGAGAGAGGACAAGGGGGCTTAGACTAGGCCTCTCCAAGGTGACATTTAGGCTGGCTTCTCTCAGCTGAGGCAGCCAGGGAGTTAGGCATGGAATATTGCATGAATAAGCTATATTATAATGGGGAGGCAGGGGCAACATCTATGTTGTCAAGCTGGCCTTGAACTCATGGTCCTCTTACCTTCCCTCCTAAGTACCTTGGGATGATAGGCATGCACCACGCACTTGGCTTCTGTGTATTTTTAGTATCCATTCTCTTCCAGCCATATGAGAGTAGGGAATTTTAAAACTTTTTTTTTTTTTTTAGGCAAAAAAGTAGACCGTAAAGTGCACAAACCTTAAAGTTACACATCAATTTTTAGTTATACCCTTTCTTTCTTCATTTTTTTCTTTCTTCCTTTTGTTTTGTTTGAGACAGGGTCTTGCTACAGAATTCAGGCTGGTCGTGCGCTCACTGCAAATCTCTTGTGAGTGCTGAGATTATAGGCTTGTGCTACCACACCCATGTAGTTGTGCCTATTCTCAAGTTTTCTATACATGAAATCATTCATTCAGTATGTTTTTTTTTTTTTTGAGACAGGGTCTCGCTTTGTAGTTCAGGCTGGCCCTGAGCTCACTATGTAGCCCAGGCAAGCCTCGAACTCAGCAATCCTCCTGTCTCTGCCTCCCGAGTGCTGGGATTACAGACGTGAGCCACCACGCCCAGCATTCAGTATGTTTTTTGTGTCAGGTTTTTTTTCCTCTTTGCTCAGCATTTTCTCTGTGAGATTTATTTGTGCTGCTGTGTGTAGCTATAGTTCTTTTGGTTCTTCTCCACTGCTGTGGCTCTGTCACGATCTTTATCTGAGTTTCCACTTGGAGGCTCTTATGAATAAAACTGCTATGAACATTCTTAATGAATTCATATGGTCATTCTTGGGGTACACATCTAAGAATGGAATTGTAGGTCCTAGGATATACACATGTTCATCTTGGTAGGTCCTCCACTGTTCCACAGTGGTGGTACTGACTGATTCACACGTGAACGATGTATGCAATCTAGTTGTGCTACATCCTTCAGGGAGCAGGGATTTTTGCCTGGTTCACTGCTAAACTTTGATCATTGCCTGATCTATACAAGAATCACAAGATGTACTCTTATATATTGGCTGGCTTGTGGGAGGAGCATCAGCATTCCTGAGGTCTTACTTTGGCTCTGGCACTAACTCGCTGAGTGACTCTGGAACATTTGCCTGTGAGTAGCACGGGAAGACCAACACCCGCGGCTGTGCCTTCCAGGGCCAGCTGCATGCTGTGAAAGCTAGACACCTGTTCATTCATTTACTCCACTTGTATCTCTTAAGAATGTGCCAAGATGGTGAGGGTGTGATCTCTGATGTGCCACAGACAGCCTCTGTCAAGCAGCCAGGGCCAAAGGTCACTGCCCATTTTGTCCCCATCGCATATTCCTGGAGCCCTCTCCTCCTTCCTCTGTCCAGGCCTGACCCCAGGAGGAGGGGGTCTGGACTGAGCCTGCAGATGGAAACTGTGATTAATAATCAAAAAAACATCCAAGAGGAAGAGACCAGGAAAACAACTTGGGAAAGGCTCCTCGCCCAGAGGAGGGGGGCCATGTCCTGGGCCTTGGGACAGCTCCGGCCGCCCTCCCGCCGCCCTTTCTGGGAAGCTGCAACAGGGCTGGGTAGTTTTAGCCAAAAGGGGGGAAAAGCCACCCTAATTACTTACTTATAAAGAGCCCCTAGTGTAAAATACACTTCCCTTAAGGGCTTCCCCTACTCTGATACTCCCTCCTGGAGTCCTCCTGCTCCTCAGGCTGGTGGGGGAGGGGCTGGAGACACTGGACCATGGGCAGAGGAGGAATTTCAACATGAAATGTTTTGTTTATTAACAGGGAACATAGGGGAAAATTCCCTTTCTGTTGGGTCTGGGCAGCCCAAGAGGACACTCAAAAACTATCATGAAGAATGCTAAACTGTAGATTAAGGTGAGGGTCATATTGGAGGAGGATGACCAGAGACCTCCTGTCCCCTTCTCTGAGACTCCTGACTTCCAGTGTTTTCCTGAGCCTTAATCCTTCCTTCTTCCAAGGATTTGGATCCCAAAGCCTCAGGTTGCCCTCAGAATTCTTCTTTAGCAAAACAGGAGGAACTGGGATTAGACTGGAGTTAGAACTTCCCACTGAGGAGGGAAAGAGGCTCTCAGAGAGGGAAGGGGAGGTGTTAGGCGTGAGTAATTTAGACTTCTGATGGAACATTCGGGAATTGGTAGGCAGGCAGGCAGAAACCTGACGGGGACCTGGACCAGTAGTGCCGGCTCCTCCATCAGAGTGGCTTTAGGTGGCTCTTGTGAAAGGAGAAGAGGTTTCTCCAGGGCACTGGGGGCAATTTCAGTTTAAAAACTACTTAGCTCCTTAAGGCTTCAGCCCTCGCCTCCCCTACCTTGAGGGATTCTGAGGTTTTTCTGCTCTGGTCAGGGCACACACAGGCAGCTTCCAGCCGATGAGATTCTGAGGGAAGTCTGCAGAATGGGGGTGTTGTGAGTGGACCCCAGGTGCTGCCCCGATAGTGCTGGGAGCTGTCCGGGGACGGAGGGAGTAAGTCGGCCCTGGGGAGCTGGGCTGGACCCTGGGTGGGGGCTTCTGCCCCCCCCCCCCTGGCTCGGCCCGGGGCTGTGTCGGGATCGGGTTTCTCGGCGCCTGGAGCCTCCGCGAGGCCGAGCTGTTCCCGGGCCCCGGCCAAGCCGCCCCGGGCGCTGGCACCGCGCGAGGAAGCAGGGGGGTTGAGGGGGAGCGAGGGGGGGCTGCGAGGGCGTTTACGTAACTGCCTCCCGGAGCCCGCCCCGACCCGCCAAAGCCCAGTGTGATTGAGATCGTGTGTGCCTGTGTGACACACAGTGAACATGGCTGTGTGTGTGACCGCGTGTGTGATCCTGGGACTCAGTCTCACCCTTTGGCTTCCAGCTCAGACCAGAACTGACTCCCAGCGTGCTGTAGTGAGGCTGAACATGCACAGCTGACTCTGAGAGGCTGCTGTGTGACTATGTGACTGTGTGCTTGGCCCTCCTGAGGCAGAGCCTGTGTGCTGAGTGTAACTCCGGGTCGCCAGGAATGTGCTCTGCGGCGGCATTTTCTGAAGGAATAGCGCAGTGGAACGGGTTCATTTCCTGGAAAAGGGAGCTCGTCACAAAGGTGACATGTGGACTCTCCTTCCTCGGAGACAGATCGATAGGAAGGGCCTTTGCTGCCCAAAGGCTTGAGGTGGCACAGTCGGTTGCTAGGGGTGGTGTGTGGTCTAAGTTTAGGTCACTGCCAGGGTAGAGGGTGAAGTCAGAAGTTCCCGACCGCAGTTTTTACATAGTAGCTATAAAATTCCCAGAACCCAAAATCAGAGAGAACTTTCCTCAGTTTCTGCAGACCTCGTAGAATCTTA
This sequence comes from Thryonomys swinderianus, assembly GCA_004025085.1. Lineage (NCBI taxonomy): Eukaryota > Metazoa > Chordata > Mammalia > Rodentia > Thryonomyidae > Thryonomys > Thryonomys swinderianus. Next base: position 93,447 of record PVIC010000503.1, on the reverse strand, counting down.
CGGAGTGAATCTGGGATGCCCATTATTTGCGGGGTATGAGGGCTCTCGCTGGGGCATAACTTCCAGTCAGATCCTACGGAGAGGCGGATGGTGAAGACCCAGGTGGGACAGGGGAGCGTGTCTGCTACCTGGAGTTTGACGTGAGGACAGGGGCGTCATAACACAGAAGGGGGTAGGTGCAGAGCTAAGAAGGCCAGGGATAAGAATGTCAAAGAAAGCTGGAGTGGAGATGCGGCCGGATCCTGTAGAATTTTTAAGTCCTGCCTAAGAAACCTAGTTTTGCCCCCAGGATGGTGAGGAAACCCTGCAAGTCTCAGTATGGAGATTTGGGAAGTCAGCGGTTAGTACGCAGACAGGGCATTGGAGGTGGCAGAAGCGGAAACTTAAAGAGAAGCCTGTTTCTTCCCAGCTCGAGTAGGAGGAAAATCGTTTCTGAGCCAGGTTATCACGGCTTGGACAAGGGCAAAATCCATCCTGGTTACTTTGTAAATTCCAGAGGCCTCAGCGCAGAGCCGCAGCCGCAGCGTGAGAGGAATGCACTTCCCACATGCCCCGCCAGGTGTCGCTGCGGCCCCGGGGAAGTGCGCAGGGCCGCTGGGTCCCGCGCCAGGAGCCGCAGCTGACCCACAGACCATGGGACCGGGTCCGACGTGCGCTTTTTTTCTTCTCCCATCCGGCCCCACCTCGACAGTCGGGGTCCCGGATTCTGAATACCCAGTGGAGACCCTAACCTGCACCCACGGACTGCGGCGCTGATGATGGCAGCCTCGCCCCCCTGGTGGCGAAGGGACCTTGGTCGGGGCAGAATTCCCGAACGAAGGCTTCAAGTCTGCAGAAAGCGGCAGCACGATCTGGAAGTCAGTCGGTCCACGAATGACCCGCGACTCTTGACCCCGATCGGTCTCTCACCAGCCCGGTGTGAGCGCCTAGGCCCATTAGCCCTCCAGGGCACCTAACCTCGCCCACGTTTACCTTCAGCACGGGGAGTGGCGCCAATTCCTGTCCCCCTCCCGTAGGTCTCCTCGCTCTGGGTCCGCTCCTCTGTGGCATCCCCTGTTTCATTCCAGTCCTCGGCCTGAGGACCTGGTGGCTGTGGGGCCCAGAGAGGCGGGTTAGAGAACATCCACAGTCGGTGGGTGTGAGCTGGACCTCAGCTGGGTTATTTCGCTGTGTGTCCTTTAGCTATAGCCAGCCCTCTCTGAGCTTTATACCTGGGTGAACCCCGACAGTTGTTCGGAGGCGATTCCGCGGCTACGGAGGTAAAAGTGAAAAACCTTGGCAGTGACTGGAAGGTCTTTCCTTTGCACTGGAAGCCCCTGGGGCATTAGTGAGGAAAGGGCCTGTAGACAACCTGCTGATGACGGGTGTGAGGAAACAGCAAGATATTTATTTCCCTCCCCTCACCCTCAGCCTTGGAGCAGTTCCCTGGAGGATGAGGCCGAGATACTTTGGGTCAAAGGCCAGGAAAAAAATTCAAGGGGTGGAGGGTGACGGGAGAAGCTTTGGTTCTCTGCCTGTGGCCTCCCACTCTCTGTCGCGCTCTCCCGTGGCCTCAGAAGTTGATCGGGGTGCCTAACAACGTCCCGTGTAGCGGGCGGACCGGAGCCCCACGGGCCAGTGAAGTGAGCACACTGGCCCCCAGAGGCCCAGGCTGCAAGGGGTGAACGAGCCTCTGGCGCCATGCTCCCGACAGGCTGAACGCCCCGCCAGAGGCGAAGGGTGCAGCCTCCTACCCTCTTTATCCTTGGGGCTTCCCCTGGACCGACCATCTTCGGGGACAGAGGAAGAGGGTAGTACTAGTGGTGATGTCGCTGGGACCTGTGGAAGAAGATGAGGGCCTGGGCTCCCACCTTGGTCCACTCCGGGGCAAAGAAGCTACAGCTCCCTTGCCCCCTGCGCAAGCGGTTCGTCTGCGTGTGACTGACTAGAAGGGAGTCGTTGCTGGGGGCAATAGGAGTTTCGGAGGAGAGAGCCGGAGGGCTGCTTCGACCCGAAGTGGGGGTTGGGTATTCCGCCTCGCGCTCCTCTCGGTGATGCTGGAAGGAGGACCCCAGAGTTGGCCCGGGGTGCGCCAGTGTGTCGGCGCGCGACGCTCAGGGCCTGAACGTGCGGGAGTGTGCGCAGGAGACTTGGCCGAGTCTGGGCGACAGAGTGAGCATGAATGTGCGATCCCGGGGGGGGGGGGGGGTCCGCGCCCAGCTGCTTAGGGAAGCGGGCGGAGTGGGTGTGCGTGTCTCAGTGCGCGCGCGTTTGGGAGCTCCGAGGCCGGGCTATGCGTTAAGCATAGGTAGGTGCCACAGCCGTCTGGAGGGCGCGAACGTGAGGGGCCCACGCGTGCCAGTGCGGGCGAGTGTGCCAGGAGGAGGGGGAGGGGGAGGGCGCGTGCCTACGCGGGGCCAGTGGGAGTGTGGGCTAGCAGGCCTGCTCCAGGGTGCGCGTGCCAGGCGCGGGAGTGTGCCAAGGCGGGGGCGCGCAGGGGCCGTGGCGGGGAGGGGTCGTGGCGCGCGGCCGCGGAGGCGCGGGGAGACAAGGCGAGAGGGGGAGGGGAGCGAGGGCGCGCGCGGCCGAGCGGGCGCCCGCGGTCACATGGGCGAGGGAAGGAGGGAGGGAGCGCGCGAGGGAGGGAGGAGGATGGGGGGGTTAAAGCCGCGGAGCGCCGAGGAGCCGGTGCAGAGCGGGCGGCGGCGGCAGCGGAGGCGGCGGCTCCAGCCGGCGCTGCGCGGGGTTCGGCGGTGGGATCCGGCAGCGGTGCTAGCTTGGCGCTCTTAGCCTCGCTCCCTGCGGGGGGCGGTCGAAGGGCGCGGCACAGGGCTCCTGCGGCCCGAGGGCGCGGTGAGTACCCCGCGGCTGTCTGTCGAAGCTGTACCCTCGGACCCTCGGCGGACAGACCCGCGGACGCACGGCCCTCGTGCGCGCTGGAGAGTGAGGGGACACGCGTGGGCCCGCGGCCGGGGGAGGCAGGAAAGTTCAAGAGAAACTTTGCCCACAAACTCGGGGGCGGGGGCGCAAAAGCTGCCCCCCACGTCTGAGCGCGCCAGGGGCTGGGCGTGGTAGTAGTAGGGCTGGACAATCGGCTGGAGGAAGGTGGCTGGAGCGGTTTGTCCTAGTGTCCCTGTTCTTCCTACCCTTCAGCCACACGCGCCAGGTCTGGGAAAATTCCAGGGCTTGGGGGGTCGCCCTAGTCCCTGCGCACCCAAAGGCGGCTTCTTTCTCATGCAAAAATCTGCACTTCAAAGCGCCCGGGGGTGTGAACGGACGGCTGCGCGACTGCCAAAGCTTGTGTGTCCATTTGAAATCTGCCGTGTGTGTGTGTGTGTGTTCGCGTGTTCGCGTGTGTGTCGGTGTGAGCCTGCTGGGCTTTGCTCGTGAGTTCGCCTGGATGTGTCTCTATGCAGTCAGTGGGTCTCCTCCTGTGTGTCTCTTTGTAAGTGCCCCGGTTGTATGAGTCCGCCTGTGGTGTATCCCCAAGCGTCTCTTTGTGAGTCTGCCGTGTGTGCCTCCTCTAGTGCGGCCCTCTGGGGGCTGGCCTGGGTGTCCCCGTGTTGCTCCGAGCGGTGTGTCTCCCGGTGCGTGGGGGGCTGGGCCGCGGGGAGGTCACCAGACGGACAGCTCTCCTTCTCGGCTCCTCTCCTCTCCCGAGCCTCCTTCGGCGTCTAGCTCGGTCGCTCGCTCGCTCCTGGACTCCCTGGGCCCCTCCCCCTCCCCCTCCGGTAGCTTCGGGCGGGCAGGACTATTTCACGCCTTGTTGAAAATTCAGGATTTTCTTTCTCTTTCCGTCTAGTCTCTGAGAATCGTTTGTGTGTGTCTGTGTGGCTGGCAGCTTGTCTGAAACACTGGGTGTATGTATGTCAGCATGCCCTTGTAGGTGTGTATTTCTAACACTAGTTGTTTTGCCTTTGTTTTGTGGTATGTTTGTGTCTCTTTCATGGGGGTGTTTGTGTGGCTTTAATCACTGTGGTGGTGAGAGCCTGAAAAGCTAGGTGTGTTTGTACATCTATAATTGCTGTGTGTCCAGAGGGTCTGAAACACTGGGTGTGTATGTTTACCCCTGGGTGTGATGGTGTGCTGTTGCATGTGAAAGGATGGTGCTTAAACAATTGGATATTCCTAGGGATCTAGAGCTAGCTAGTGCTTGGGACAGAAGGGGCTGTGTGTCTCAGGGTACCTGTCTGCATTCTCACAACCCACACAAACCCCTCCGATGGTTCTCGGAGCTCTGGTCAGGATTGGAGAGATGAAGTAAAAGGTTCACACTGTCAGAACTGATCCTCCCATTGGGATGGGAGTTTCAAGTTCACACTTAGGGCTTCTTGAGGCCCTGGAATTCGTACTGAGATTCACACTGGTACACATACAACTCATTTTAAGGTCTCAGGAGTTACACTGCTACTCACATGCAGAATTATACCCAGGCATTAGGGTTCACATTTGGATTCACACTTACATTCTGGGAGTCATCTGGGTGTACACTTAACTCTGGGGTTTACACTCATATTGGGACTTTGCTCACGCTTGGATGCATAGTGGGACTGTAAGCTCACACTTAGACATTTCTAACCTTTAGCACATAGGTTTGCACTGAGACCTAAATTTCACACTTAGAAGCTGATTGGGATTCTAGGGCTCACATTTGGACTCACAGCTGGGTGCAGGACTTTCCTCAGATTCCCAGTCCTATTCTGGGACTCAGAGTCACACTAAGGTGAGGAGGATCCCAGAGTGCACATTTGAACTCAATTCCTAGTCAGCTTCATTTCCATCTTCCGTCACATTCAGACTCAGCAGGGGCTCTGATGCTCACTCAGATTCACGCTGGGCTCCTTGGTTCACACATATGCAAGTGGGCAGTCTGGTCAGGTCACATTTAGATTCACACCTGGGTCTGGGTGACTTCCTTACATTCGGGTTCATCTTAGGATCTTGGAGCTAGCACTCAGACTCACATTAGGACTCCACACTTACATTCAAGGCTCCTACTTCCATCTTGGGATCACTTAGATTTACACCAGACTCCTGAGGTTCACATCCATACTTATGTGGGTGCTGTGGGGCTCATGCTCAGACTGCAAAGGAGCCCAGTGTTTACCTATGGACTCATAGGGGCCCCTTAGCTCATACTTAATGCCAGTAAGATCAGGGACTGACACTCAGACATCACACTAGGACTCTGCTGCTTACACTGACTTGTTTGGGACTCATGATCTTATGCTTCAGTGCTGGAACTTACATTCTGACTCACTGGGGCTTCTAAAAGATGTTCCCTGGGATCTGGGTTCAGACCCAAACCCCTGTCTCCCCTTGGAGTTCACACTCAGACTGAGATTAGATTCTGCCACTTATTTTAAACTTGCACTTCTCAGGCTCACATTTAGACCTAAATTAAAATTTGGTATTCACAATACCAGTGGAATGTAGGGCTCCGTCACAGGTATTCGTGCTTTCCTTTGGCTTGTAGTATGTTTTAGGGCAATCAAAGTTTGGGACAAATACTATTGCAAGACCTGACCTCCCCAAAAGATGGGGAGAAGATGGGATACGTATTTGCTTACAACATTTCCATTTGCTTACACTGTTAGAGGGTGGGCTGGAGGAGGAAGGGTGGGAAAGATACAGTTAAACCTCCCTGCCTTGGCCTCCATGTGCCCTACACATCTCCCTTAAATAATTCTGGATATCCTTTCTGTGGTAGGAAGGGCCAGATGTGGGGAAATAAGATGTCCTCCCAAGACAGCCTCCAAATTCTTCCCAGTCGTTCCTAGGGTGGGATGGGAAAGATGGACCTGATGAGTAGACCTCCAAGGACTGTTCCAAGGTGCTGAAGTTGTAATCATGAAAGATGATAGCCCCACGTCTGTGGTGATTCTTGGAGGAGGAAATTGGGCTGGATGGCACCTTCCCTCCTCCTCTGCCACAGCTAGAAAAAGGTAGGAGCCATGTTGTATCTCAGTGTTTCCTGGAATCCTGTTGAGCCCTATCCTTTGCTTGAAGGCCTGCACAGGAGTCCCCACTCTGCTTGGCAAGAGAGCAGGAGCCCTCGGTGGGTGCCGGGGCTGTAGCCAGCCCTGGGATTCCACCAGCCTTGGAGCTGTGGCCCTGGACTTTACACCCCCCTTGCTATGGAAACCAGTCCATGGGGCTACCTGAGGCAAATATTCCCCCTGGGAGCTCACTCAGTGGGACCTAGCCAGCACGTACCTGCCCCAAGGCTGAGGTGGCTGGGCTTTAACTGCTCCCTGGCCCTAAAGGGGGACACATGCTTTCCAGCCCCTATGGGGGTGGGGGGCTTGGAGGCAAGATGCCCTGCTCTCTGCCCCCCCATGGTGAGTTGAAGTGTAAATGAATCGGAAACATATGGAGTGGATTTTCTTTGAAATGCAGATGGGCTGGGGGGGACCATGTGTGCCTGGTTTGGGGGGTCCCTCAGAATAAGGAGGCTGAGGAGAGCTGACCCCTCCTCCAGACACACCATGGGAAGGGGGTATAGGGAGAACTCAGCTGTGTAAACTCTTGTGGCCCTGGGTGACCACACCCACGCGGATTTGGCTTCCTGTGGGGAGGGGCTGGAAAGCCAAGTGGTCCCTGTGGGTGGCGGGCCTGTGGTCATTGTCCCTCTTTACCTCTGCAGAGGCCAGAGGGAGTCCCTAAAGCACTGAGCTGTGCTGGGCGGAGGGGGCGTCATTAGAGCCAGGAGCTTTGAGGGCAAAGGGGTAGAAGGAGGAGTTAGAGCAGATGTGGGAGAAGCGTCAACCCCGCCTTAGGGAGCAGATCCTCAAGCCAGGCCAGCACTAAAGAGGAACTGAAATTAGACCATGGCGGTGACTTGTGGCCAGCATGAGAGCCCCAGCTGTGGTTAGGAAGACTGGAGTCCTCAGTCCTTCAGGAAGACAGATTTCAGCAGACCCAAGGCAGTCAGTGTGCCCACCATACTGATCTGTTTTTTTCCCCACGTAACACTCTACATTGTGGCATAGTAGTTGCCACTGAGCTTGACAGGACCCTGGTATAGGGTCTGCTTTGCTGTATCCCATCCCTGGCACAGACCTGGTACACAGTAGAAGGGTAGTGCCGAGTGCACAATGCATCTTTTTCCTCTCCTCTCAGACACGGTGCTCCTTGGGTGCGGGACCAGGTGCTGGCTCCCTGCACAGTGCTTGGCAGGGAATAGGTGCTCAATAGATGTGAATACGGGGAGAAGGGACCTGATGCCCTTTGTGCTTTGAGACCCACAACCCCTGCTGAACACCCTGCTTGGCTCCAAGGAACACTGAATGGTTTTTAGGCTAGACTACAGGAAGACCTTCCCTTCACTAAGAGCAGTGTAGAGCAGAAATGCCCTAACCCTTGGAAAGGTCAGAATGAGGGAGACTGAGGCAGGGCATTAAGCCTGATTCTGAAGCAGAGATTGATGATCACTTTGCCCTCTTCCCAGCTTCACGACTTTTCAGAACATGGGAAGGTCTTTTATTCCCCTGTTTGTGGCCTGTTCTCTACTCTCTAGGTCTGGGATTCTTGGATTCTAGCTGAGGCAATGAACTCCATCTCTGGTCCACTAAGGCTGGGATCAGAGGCTGTGTAGTTGCTATGAGCAGCAGGGACTGTGGGTACCAGTTATGAATATTTGTCCGAGAACACAGGGCTTGGAGCCTGAAATTACTCCATCGTCTCAGAGCCCAAGAGATGCTGATGTGGGCTGGTGTAGCAATGGCTGTAACTTGGTCAGGCAGAGAGCCAGAAAGAGAGATTCACTTATCCAGAGTAGGAAGAGCCTGGGTGAGTGTGAGATGGGGAAACTGAGGTAAGTATGAGCAGGAAATGCACACAGACAGAGCTTCTGTTATAGACGGAGCAAAGATTTATAAAATTAGTGGTGCCATTTAGTCAAATTATGGTAACATTCAGGGTAATTGGTTACCCTTCACTGCAGAGAATTTCCTTCTTAGAGTCTGGAGATACATCTGATAGCAGACATTAAAATCAAGTAGTCAGTAGGAACCCTTTCAAGTCCAGCTTCAGGATGTTCCAAATAAATATTTGGCAAAGAGAACAAAATGTTCCCAAGCACCCTTTTCTGAGCCACTGCCCCATCCCCACCTCATCTGAGCCCTTTCTCAAACCCAGAGTTGCAGCGTGGCTCTTCAGTCCCTCCTCTATAGCCTTTACTTCCCTTCTGGCTCCCATGCCTTTGTGTAGCCCCTATCCTCAGGAGAAGGGACTGCATGGTGGTCCTAAAAGGGCAAGAGGAGCCCAGTATTAGGGGGCAGATGCCATGTGACCTTGGCCCACGAGCTGACCTTTCTGGGCCCCTCCGTGAAATTGCAGGATGGGGGGGCTGGGCCCTGGCCCAGGCTCCAGAAAGGCGGTTTTGGCACCCATCCAGCCCCCTGACGTCAATGACTCTCCAAATAATGGAATCAATATTGGGGAGGGGGGGCAAGCGTGAACCAGGCCCCAGCGATTAGAAACAGATCAGCACAAACCCGCAGCTGATTCTGATAGAGCAGCCTTGGCGCTCTAGGGTGGGAGGCCTGGAAGGAGGTGGACCTGGGGCGGGGCTCAGGAAGGGGAGGTGGAGCCACCCAGTGTCCAAAGCCCCAGGGTACTTGTAGGCAGAGGCCGGCCTGCTGGGGGTTAGAGAGATGGGGTGGGACCCCCTCACTTAGTCCCTTTCTCCTATGAGCCTGTGGGGTTCTAAAGCTAGGTGGTTTGTAGGTGGAGACCTGTGAGCTAGTGAGGGGTTAAGAGTGGGCAATGCGAGTTCATCCCCCTACACCCCAAACCTGGGCCTTTAGGCCATATTAAGGGTTGCAGGTTATACAAAGGTAGGTGGGCAGAGTTCTAAGTGAGATGACTTTGCACAGAACCGAAGGGTATTAAAGACAACACAAAGGTGGGTATCCCCCCTCAGACCGGAAGTCTGGCCTCTTCTGTCAGTTTCATTCTCTCAGCCTCCTAGAAGGCAGCAGGTGAGGATGGAGTGGGCTATGGGGTCCATGGGGGGCTGGCCTGGCAGCAGCTGACAAAAAACAGGAAGAAAGGCTGGGGGAGCGGCTGTAATTATGGGGCATTTATTATTAATCAGATGAAATTGCTGGAAGCAGCTGGTGTAATGTGCGTAGTGATACAGACTGCATGCTTCCCCCCAACACGCACACACAGACCCATGCCACACACAGGCGGAGCCTTGCTTGCTTTCATGATCTTTTTCTTGTGAAGGTCACATGGGACCATGAGTGTCTCTGTGCCTGTGCGTATCAGTGTGTATCTGCATGTATTTTCATGTCTGCCTGTGGCCTCCTCTGTCTCTATTGTCTCCTCTTCCAACACTTCTCATTCTTTGGCTTGATGTATGACTCTGTCTCTGTCTCACCCTCTTATCTTCCTCTTTTTGGGCCCTTGTCTTAATTGTCTGTGTCTGTCACCATCAGCCAGGCCATCTGTAATACTTTGTTTTAGCTTTTCAGCTCTCCCTCTTGGTGTCTGCCTCGCTAAGCAGGCAGGTTTGTATGTCACTGAGTCCCTTTCTTTTGTGTGTTTAGGAACCTAATCATACCTTTGGTAGGTATATCTGGGCCCTCTTGGGGGCCAGCAGCTGCGTCCTGAGATTCTCCTGGGATCCTGTAGAAGCTGAGGGACTGTTCAGTATCAGCTTCCTTACCAGCTACCGTGGTGTGACTGGGCAGCTCCTTTTGCCCTGTGACTCTCAGTTTCTAATCTAGAAAATGAAAACAGGATTATCTCTGAAAGTTGGTTTGAAGATTCAGTACAAAAGTGTTAGTTAAAGGCCCACCTATCACAGTCTCTTGCTAACCAAAAACATGAACCACTCCTAACTGTTGGTAGTTCAGTGAATAGATACTTCCCTAGTATGTGTGAGGCCCTGGGTTTGGTTCCCAGCACTTCAAGAAAGGAAGAGAAAAAAAGAGAGAGCAAGCAGAGACAGGAGCATTGCTGAGTTCACGGCGGCTTGTCTGGGCACCATAGTGAGCTCAGGGCCAGCCTGAACTACAACGCGAGACCCTGTCTCAAAAAGCAAAAAAAAAAAAAAGAGCAAGCAGGGTAACCATCATGATTGGGGAAGGCACAGTGCTAACGGGTGAGAGAGTTCCCGAAACAAATTGGTAAAGCAGAAAGGCTTTGGAGTTAGATATGGACTCAAGAGCCTCTAGAAGCCTCTAGAAGAATTTTTCCACTCTATGGTCTTGGGCAAGTTACTTAACTCCCTAAGAGTCTCAGTTTTCTTAGCTGTCAAATGGGAAGAATAATAGACCTTGTCTAGTGGAGAAGTCAGGAGGATAAGTGAAGTAATGCACAAGAGGTACCCAGCAGGGCCGGAGGGTTAGCTCAGTGGTTCCGGCGCCTGCCTCGCAAGCGCAAGGTCCTGAGTTCGATCCCTGAAAACCACATACAATGCTGGGTGTGGAGACTCACGCCCACCAGCAATCAATACCACATACCACAATGCCGGGTGTGGTGACTCACGCCTGTAATCCCAGCACTCGGGAGACAGAGACAGGAGGATTGCTGAGTTCGAAGCTTGCCTAGCCTACATAGTGAGCTCAGAGCCACCTGAACTACAAAAGCGAGACCCTGTCTCAAAAAAAAAAAAAAAAAAAAAGAGGTACTCAACAGTTGCTGTCACATAACATTCTCAAAAGTCATAATAAGGAAGAGGATGTCAATAAGGAAGTCAATAAGGAAGAGGATGTTATGAAGATGGAGATGGGTGTTGATGCTGTGCTTGTGACCCTGTGTCTTCGTGTAGGCAAGCATGCACACGTGTGATACGGAGGTGCACCTGAGGTGATTTTTGGATCTGTGCATCTGTGGGAATGTATCTGGGAGTGGTGTTAGGCCACTATCTGACCTATCTTTGTTCTTGTGATTCAGAACTAAATTCAACAAATTGTAGCATTTCCTCTTCCAAATGTCCATCTGTTATGCTTCTTATGAGGGGTTGTGAGTATGGAATGAGCTCTGAATTGGACTAAGATCTGTGGCTCTGCTGTGACCTCAGATTTGTCCCCTTTGCCCTTTTAGAATCTAGCCTTGGTTTTGGTCACATCATCCTGTCCCTTGGTTTTGGAAGTCCAGGGAAGAATTTGGTCTGGAGGAGGAGGAGGACATTAATGTGCTTGGAGTGCAGCTGGTGGTGAAGAGGTAGGTGCTGGGGCCCCGGTGGAGCAGGTCAGTCTCAGACACTGGCAGGCGCATTGGGGCAGTAGGTATGGGAGACACGATACAGCACCTGAGACTCCTTCCTTCAGTTCTCCTGTCCTCCCCCTGCTGCTGTTTGAGCTCTGCCTGGCTTGGGCCTTTCATGCCCTATGACAGGCCCAGAGAAGGGAAGAGATTTACTTACCCATGGAAATAAAAGCAAGGGCAAAACCAAACCAGGAAACTGGGTTTTGCAGTGGGGGACTGGATCCCAGATATGGGAAAATGTTTCTGTTTTAGTGTCTCCTGGTTTCCTCGCTGACCCCAAAACATCACTCTGGCTTGATCAGGGGAGCAGCTGGGCTCAGAGATGCAATGGCAGTCAGAAGGTCCAGAATCTTCTGGGGCCAGCTGTGGGGATGAGTCTGACTCTCTGCTTCATTCAGACCAGGCAAGGCCCCTGGATTGGCAGCCCGGGGGTGGGGGCATCCAAGGAATCAAGGCACTGGAGCGGAACGGAAGGGCCTATTGTCCAAAACCCGCCAGAGGCCCACAAAGGCCGGCTGGGCTTTTCATCTCTGCTCCCAAACAGACTGGCCATTTTCCCGGCCTGGGGCAGCAGGTGGGGGGTGCCAACTCTTCAAAACTAGGGGTGGGGTGTCAAGGATCAAGTGGGGTACTCCAGGCTAGCACATGGCCTTAAAGGGGGTTTAGATGGAACCAGGGGCAAGGAGAGGAGGGAGGAAGGGATGGCTATAGTGATAGAGGAGTTAGGTTTCCCACCCCACTGTTCCCAAAGACCTAAGGACATAGGGTGACATATTTGACAGAAGTTCAGAGTAGGTTGGGGTCAGACAGTGGGTTGATAGGCAGATAGAGGATACTTATGCCTGGGGAGAGTCTGAGCATCTCCTCAGAAGTGGGCTGCTGAGCCTTGAGTGTGTATGTTGCTCCCCAAATTGGGAACTATTTAGGGAGCCAGGCGGGGTTTGGGGGAGACAAGGCTAGTGCTCAGGAGAAAGAATGAGTTCCTCACAGCAAGAGGGACTGAGGCCAGACAGCAGGAAGGACTTCCTGCCAGTGAACAGTAGCACAGATGCCATGACCCTGTCCCTGGGGACTTGGGAATGCAAGAGAGCAGGGGGGCTGGAGTCACCCCAGGGGCCCAGGCTGAAGCAGCTTCTGTGGGGCTGAGGAGAAGACCTGGGGGGAGAATTTGACAGATCATCCACCCTCCCCCAGCAGCACCTCCAGCAGCACTTTAAAAACAGCTTTTTAATTTAACAAAGTGGATGAAAAACTGTTTTTGGAAATAAAAGATATCTGCTGTCTCCCAGGCTAGCACTGAGCCCTTGCAGAGAGCCTCTCTTTGGGTTTCTCTGGACTGCCGGTGCCTTTTCCCTCTCTCTTTCTCTCGCCCCCTCTCTCTCAATCTCTCTCTGTAGCTTGTTGTGTTGGTGTCTGCTCCACAGCCCCCACCTTCCCTCGGCCCCCCATCACCTCTCTCCACCTCAGCCTCCCTGGGAGTTTCACTCTCAGTCTCTCATCTCAGCTCTCTCCTCATCCAGTCTCTCTTCCGGGGCTCTCTCCCCTGATTTGTCTCTGTCTCCCAGCCTGTCTCAATCTCTGTCTCCCTCTGCCCCCCCCTTCTCCCCCAACCCCAGCTCTAAATGGGTCTATTTAAAACGCCCAACGCTGCCAAGTCAGAAAAGCGTCTCCTGATAAAGCGCATTAGGCGGAGGGAGGGAAGAGTAGGGAGGAGGAGGGAGCGGCGGGGTGGATGGATTGATCCAAGCCTGTAACCCCATTAATCAGGCAGTGTGGACCCCCTCCCTCCCCCAGCTTCAGCCCCTTCTGAGCTAAAAGCCCCTTAAATATTTATCACCCCTCCCCCATGGGGGCAAGGGGAGGGGTGTGTGGCCCTTGGTGTGAGCATCCCTAGCTGCAGGTCCCCCAGCCCCATGTGTGCCCACGAGTCCCAGCGTGGGTGTGCATGCCCAGCATCCCCTACGCACCAAGGCCCCCGCTGTTGACTTGCCCCCACCCTTGGATAACTTCTGGGGACTCTAGGGGTCTGGCCCGCTCCCTTTCCTCCTGAATGGGAGCTTGGGCAAGCAGTGCAGGGAGGCTGGGGGCTAGTTGGGACGTCCTCATCTCTACCCGATGACCCCATTGGCATTCGCACTATTATTCTACGAGCTGGGGTTCACTTTCCAGATTTCATCAGATTTTCAATGTAGGAAGTAACTTGAGGAATAATGGGGGGGGCGTTTTCATAAAATACACGAAAGTAACTTGGAAGGCTGTCAGAAGTTCCTCTTTCCCCTCGAGGCCAGAGCTATCACCTGCGAATGGTTGGTGGCCTTCCATGCTGTAAAAACTGGGAGGAGGTGATCTGGGCCTTGGGGCAGAGGGGGTCCCCATCACCTAGTCAAGGACACTAGGAAGGTCACCCAGAGCTGGGACTGGGGTGCGCTTCCCTCTGCTAGGTTGTACCCCGACAGCAGAGGTCAGCTCTTGGCCTGGTAGTCGTCTCCTGGGGTGGCTGGAGGCAGCTTCATTTGGGGAGGGGACGGCCCTACCACCCCAGGGTGTGAGGAGGGGCCCGAGAGCCGGAGGGTCCCTTCCTCTCTCCCCTCCCCCTGCATCAAGTGCCACATCTCCTCCTGACTCAGACAATTAGATTCAAAGGATGACCTCACTGCATGCCGTCCCTCGCTCGCTCCCTCCGCTCGCTCGCTCGCTCGCTCGCTCGCCCGCTCCTTCGCTCTCGGCTCTCGGCGCGCTCCTTCCTCCCCTCCTCCCGGCCCGCTCGCCGGCCGCCTCGCTGCTCTGCTCGAGGCTCAGCCGGGGTCGCTCGCCGGGCCGGCCCCTCTCGGCCCGCCCGTCCGCCGCCCGCCTGCGGGGACTCTCGGGGCGGGGGCTGCTCTCGCCTCCCGGCCGGCTGGGGCTGCCCGAGCCCAAGCAACAAGGGCCGATGCCCGCGGGCGGCCGGGCGGACCCACAGAGCGCTGGAGGCACCGGCCGGGCGCCTGCGCGGGGACCCAGGTCAGTGGCCACACAGCCCGCGGCCCGAAGACTTGTCACCCCGAGGCCGCCGCCTCGGAGACGCCCCCGCCCGCGCCAGCCCGCCAGCCCGCCTCGCGCTTCCCGCTCCTTTCTCGGCCCCCGCCCCCCGCGGCTGCTCGGCGCGCTCCCCCTGCCAAGCTGTCTCTCTTCTCTTCTCTTTCTCTCCCCCAGCCCCCCTGCCTCTGCAGCCGGTGGGAGGGACTGGGACTTCCTGAGGTCCCAGGGATGGGGCCGGGGCCCATTGGCTGCAGTCGGACCAGGCCTCTTGGAGGGGAGGGGGCTCTGGCGGTGTCCGTCGGCCTGGGGGAGGGGACCACTGCCTGGGTGGGAGGGGGGCTACTGAGAGGCCCAGGGTGTGGGGGTGACATCTAGTCAGGGGGATGAGCTCCTGATATCTTTCTTTTCTCACATCCTGTGGGCCTCTTGCCTAGTTTCATTTGATCCCTGAAGCCTGGCTTCATTTTTCCACACCTACTAGCTAACTTTAGTCCCTCTGCCTGGTTTTATCTGGCTCCCAGATCCTGCCTCCTTTTGAGCCTTGTCACCTGGTTTGCTTATACCTTTCTGCCTGGTTTCTTTTGTCTCTGCTGCCTATTTTTCCCCATGTACCCCTCACCTGGCTTTCTGGGATGGTCCTTGCCTGGTTTCCCTAGGTCCTGCAGCCAGGTGTTTGTTGCCTTGCTTGGTTTTCATGGAGCCATCTCAGGCTCATTTTAGGGAGATCCCAGCTACACCTAGATTGGCAAATGGTAAGGATGTCTACAGCACACCACTTGCCCCTGGGTTGGGCCCACCTAGCTCAGTAGTCTGGATCCTGTTCTTCCTGGACAGCAACTAACCCTCAGCTCCTGGGAGGGGGCGGGGCACTTAGGGGTCACTACTTAGGGTTCTTGTACCCAGTGCCTGTGAGGGGAGTGCCTGCTCTGCCCACTTCAGGATATCTGCCCCCACCTCTCTTTAGGCCTGACAGTGATAACAGGACTTTGGCAGGGGTATGGTGGGGGAGGGGCTGGCGTCAAAACCTTATCTCTTCAGGCCTGATATCCCAGCGCCCTAGAAACAGTTATGGGCACAGAGACATTTCTCAGAGGCCTGAAATTGCACAGCAGGTAGCTAGGCTGAGAGCTGTTGCTGTTTTCGGAGAGTCAGGAGACAGGTCCTGGGCAATAGGCTGGTTTTGGAGTTTTCTGAGTCCTGCCGCCGACCCAGAAGTTTCCTTACCCCTTCTGTTATGCCAGGATCTCCTTTACTTCCCTAATGCTGTTGAAAAGCAGGGTTAGAGGAGGAAGGAACTGCCTGGGGAATAATTGTTTATTTCCTCACCTTTTATGGAACAAGAGAGTTTTCTTTCCATTCTCTCCCTGATGTAGACTCCCCTGGCTTAATTCCTTTCTCTCAAGCACAGTTTGACAACTCGAGGTCCCAGCCTGGCATGACTGTTCTGAGTGTGTATCTGGGCGTGTGAGAGACAGAGTGGGGATGGAGGTCTGAGTTTCTGGAGGTATATGGTGGTGTCTAAATGCAAGATACACTGTTCTGAGTGTGTGATTGTATCCATATGTGAGAACTGACTGTTTTGTGTGAGGGAATCTGTTTGGCTGTGACTGTCATGTGTGCACACACACCAGTGTGTGCGAGGCTGTGGCAGTGGGTGTCCCTGTGGGAGGTTGTGATGTGTGGCTCTGAATGCTGGTGTGAGTGAGAGGCGGCCTGGGTGTGTCTGTAAAGCCTGGGCTGTGTGTGTATGAAGGTAGGGCCTAGAGGGAGCCCCTGTACAGGGTGGCAGTGAAAAGCTCAGTGTGTGCTCCATCTTAGGGTGAAGTGAGCACTGGGTCCTGTGTGACCCTGCATCGCTGGTATATGTGAGAGCATGTGTGTGCGCATACTTGTGCCTGTGTTTACCCATCAGGAACAGATTGCTCTGGCTTCCCCACTGTGCAGGAGGGAGGGGGAGGAAGGATGGCTTGTTCTTGCCCGGCAGACCAGAAGGTTCCTCAGAAGCTGCGTGCATGGTGCATATGCATGTTAGGGAGGCAGAGAGAACAGAACACTGTTCCGCAGAGACAGTCCAAGCTTCTGTCCCCTCAACTCAACTCTATTCTATTAGAAAGACCCTCTTTAGTTCTTTTTGTTACAAATGCTTCACATACACTGCAGCCCCCACCCTGTGTGTGTGTTTGTGTGTGTGTAGGCTTTGCATGCGTGGGCCTCTGTGTATGTTTTCAAGGGTGTGTCCATACCAGAGCAGTGATGGGGCCAGGGAGGGGGTGTGGTAGGAGATGCTGAGGCAAGTGGGTCTTTGAATCAGACGGCAAGTGTAGAAAGCCATTCTGTCCCCTCTGTGTCTCCAAGGAGGCTTCTCCCTTGCAACCTCCTTGCTGCCCGCCCCCACCTGCTATGGACCTTCTCCTGCCTCTTTCTAGGGAAGTCTCATTCAGCCCTATTGGTCTGCCCAGCTCCTGCCTGCCATGGTGTCCTTTCAGCTATGCAACGTTTTGCTATAGCAATCTGTCCCTCTAAGAGGGGCAGCAACCCTTTTTCCTCATACTTAACCAGACTGTGAGGGCTTTTTCTGGGAAGAGGGGTCCTCCTGATCCTTCCAGAATCCAGAAGAGATTCTGGACTGGGAGTGAGGAATACAGTATTTAACCCTGGTACCTCAGACTCTATGGAACTGTCCAGGAACCATGTGCCCAAAGGGAGGCTATAAATTTATCTGCCATTTCCTGATACCCATCTAAGGGGTAGAAGCTGGACCAGATGACTTCTGAGGAAAAAAGCCCTGGCCTTCTGCATCTAGAGGGCTGCTTGAGCAGAGGGTTGTGTATATGTGCATGTACAATCCCATGCCTGGGTCATCACAACTTTTAGGGCCCCAAATGGGCTTTCACATGCGGGCACAGACTAGTGGAACAGAGTCCTGTCTCCCAGAACACCTCCCTAACTGCCCAGGCAGCCCATCATGGGAGGGCTCCAGGCTCCCCCAACACACCCGCACACACGTGCAGCAGGGCACGCACATGCTGATCTCAGGGTCCCCACGGTGCAAGAGGCTGGGGGTGGGGGGTTTGAGCACTCAAAGTCCAGGCCGCTGCCAAAATCCATCGGAATCTTGTCCCCCCCAGGCCCCCATCTCCGGCTGTGGAGGTCACAACAGCAGGTGCGGATACCCACCCTCCCCAACTCACTCACATTGGGCCGCCTCCTTTTCCACAACCTCAGCCAGCGGCTGGAGCTGGGGGACTGCTCCTCCTGCCTCCCTCCTGGCCCCCCTCCCATTGGTGCTCGCTTATCCTGTCCCCTTCTAAGAGGTAGGAGGAGGGCTATGCTTTTGTGGGTCCTTGTCCCTGAGAACTTGACTTTTGCCTGTGGAGAGGACAGGGATGGGGTAGCCCAGGAGGAGGAAAGGATTGCATAACCCTGGCATAGCTTCTGGGTCCTATGTCACTTGGAGCACCAAGCACGGAGAGGAGGAACAGGTCTGGATTCCAGAAAGGAGGAAAAGAGAAAGCCTGAGACAAGCGACTCAAAGAGACAGGAGGGCTCTGAGACACTGCCAGGGAGTGGGAGCCTGCCCATGGCCAACCCAGCCCCAGTCCACGAGCTGGCCCCTGACCTGGGCCAGCCCCCTCCTTGGTGGGGGGCCTGCCAGGGCTAGCTGCCAGGGGCCAGGCCTCCCTCCTTGGCCTGGTCCCCCACCCCTTCAGCCTCTGGACGGCTCAGGCCTCTGCCCCCGCCCCCACCGCCCACGCTGTCCAGGCTGCCTAGGCCTGGTGGGATCTGGGGGCCTCCCGGCCTCAGCCCCTCCTCCCCCTCCTGGAGCTTCCCAGGCGCCCTGACTGTCTCTTCCAGGCTTCTCCTCAGCCAGGCTAGTAGTGCTGTTCCTCTGGCCATGCTGTCATTGTCCCCATCTTCCCCCCAACTCCCTTGGTTTCTTTCTCTATCTCCAAGTACAGTATATGTGTCTTCCCTTCCTCCCTCCAATCTAATTCCTCTGCAGGTCTAAGGCTTGCAGAGTTCCCTAGGCATTTAAATCAGTAATGGGTGCTACTGGATGCTGTGAAAGGAAAGGAAAGAGATGAGGCCCCAGGGCAAATGGTGCCCTTTCTGCCTCACTGTGAGATTTGGAAGTCTAGTGTTGCGAAGGGGGAACTGGAAGTTGTGACATCATTCTGGCCTGCACCGGGCCAGACACCCTCCATCAGGTGAATGTTCTTGACCCCACCCCACACTGGTGGCCGCAATGGTGGTGGGTGGTGATCCTTGCTGGTGACCCCTGGATCTCAATTCTCCTCTATGGACATGGAC
The DNA here is from genome assembly GCA_004025085.1 of Thryonomys swinderianus. Taxonomy (NCBI): domain Eukaryota; kingdom Metazoa; phylum Chordata; class Mammalia; order Rodentia; family Thryonomyidae; genus Thryonomys; species Thryonomys swinderianus. Next base: position 74,916 of record PVIC010000503.1, on the reverse strand, counting down.
CTGTAATCTTGCTTTGAGGTCACTCTCTGAGGCCTCTTGCTCATTCATTGTCTGGGTCAGACTGAGCCTGTCTGACTGTCACACGAGCTTCCCCTTAGATCTCAGAGCACACTATTGCTAATAACACTCTAACACAATGGAGCTGAGACCCAGTTGTGGTTGTGGCAGGGATTCTCCAGGGTTGGCCTCAGGTAACCCACAGTACTGGCCATGATTCTGCAGGGATAGAAAGAGTCTTTCCAAAACTCACAGCTCCGTAATGCAGTTCCGCCTACAGTTGAGCAGCGGGTGAGGTGGAGGAACAGGGTAACTGGATCATCGCAGGGGCTGCTAAGAGGGGTCTTGTGTCCTGGATCCTAAATTGGACTCCAAAATTGGACACCTGAAGTCCCTCATCTGGAGCTTGTTGCTTTGTCTGTTACTGGTGACTGTGGTCTTCCATGGTGCCAGTGTTATGGGGGATTGCTGTCATTTTGTGTGTCTCTGAGGCTCTCAAAATCTCTGTCATTGTGTTAATGTCACCATTAGTGTTTACTGTCTGTCACTGTCAGTCTCGTGACATCTTTGATTCTGAGGTTACTGTCACTGTAACTGGGTAAGCCTCATCAGGTGTCCATTGCCTTGCTGTTGGTGTCATTGTATGTATTTCATTCATTCTGTTGACACAAGGGTGACCATGGACATGTAGTGTGTTACTGTTAGCAGATCTATTGTATCATTTTCACTGTCAGTTATTATCACTGTGTAATGATGTATTTGTGTCACAGTGGGACAATTGCAGTGAAGTGGGGCTCCGGGATTTGTCGTGTGTGTGTGTGTGTGTGTGTGTGTGTGTGTGTGTGTGTGTGTGATGAAACACTGGCGTCTTGTATTAGAACAGATGCTTGGACCCTTGTACTGCTGGCCACTGGGCTCCTTTCTTGCTAGTAGGGTTCTCTTTCCCTCCTGGGCTGATCCCTTCAAGCGGCATAGAGAGAACTTGGGCCAGTTTGAGTGGGCCTTTCTGGGGTTCTACAGCATTTATCATCCCACAGTCATCAGATCAAGCTTGGAAAATTCCTGGGAAAGACATCCTTAGCCCTGGGATAGAAGACCAAAGTGAGCCAAGGCAGGGCAGTGGTAAAGTTTGGATGCCTCCAGCCTTAGCCTCCTGCCTGGGGACTGAGCCTGGCTGGAGATGAGCAAGGGGAGGGACAGGGTAAGACTGCAGTTCACTCGTGTGCCCTGCAGCTAGACTCAGTTCTCCATTGGGAAGCCCCCAGCCCCAGGTGCATCCTGTTATCTTGCCCGATACCAGTTTTTGCTGCTGCACTGACACCCTCCTCCCTACCACTAGGAGAGTGAGGCAGACGCCCCAAGATGCTCTAGGGCTGGGCACAGAGATGCTTTGTATCTGTCTCTCCCTCTACCTTGGACATCTCCCATGAGTCCTATCTTCTTCCCTGTGTCCCTTCCATTTCTATCTCTGTCTATCCTTGTCCCTCTGGGTCTCTGCTCAGCATTCTGCCTCTCTCCGAGCCTCTCCATTTCTCCTCCCTGGGTCTTTCCTCTTTCTGGGTGCCTCAACCCTGCAGTGTCTGTCCTGGTACCCCACCCCCACTCTCTGCAGCGCTAGCTCTCTCTCAGCAGCGCCTGTCTCCCGTGGCTGCAGCCCCGTTGGCCCAGGGCCCGGCCCTTACAGTAACTCATCGGGCTGATGGAGGCGACTTTGATGAAGAAGCCACCCCTCCCCCTGCAGGGGCCTGAGCACTTGTGTGTGTGTGCACACGCTCAGGGGGGTACATGCTTGTGTTCGTGCCTGGACATCTCCCCCCTCCTACCTTGATTGGGACCTAGAAGGAGCTGGGAGCAGAGACCGTCCTCGCCCTTCTCCCTCTGACAGTCCTATCCCATGATCTAACCTCAGTCCACCCCACTTGCTTATCTCCCTGCCCATGCCCTGGTTCCTGCTTCCATGTAGTGGGCAGAGGACCTGGCACTGAGGTGGAAGATTTTTCTGGCTGTGAGGAGAAAAGCATCGACAGATGGCAGAGATGGAGGGGGAGGGGCTGAGGGCTACCAGCCATGGCTGAGGTGGGGAACCAGGTAGGCCTCCAGCCTCTGTCTCTTTTCTAGTAACAGGTTTGAATTCAGACGTTCCTGGATTTCTTGGCTAGTTTACCGGCTGTGTGACTCTAGTCTTTGTCTTAACCTCCTAAGCCTGAGGAGTAGCTGAGATGGGGAGTGGCTGAGACTCAGAGGGAACCAGGCCAAGGGGAGCTACGGCCCCAGGAGTTATCACTGTGGAAAGGGCGGTACAAAGGAGGAACAATCAGAGGACCTCTGGCTGCAGCTATGTCTGAGAGGACAAACAGATTCAAAGAAGGGAACTTTCCAGGGAGGGCGGGGAGCAGCAAAGGGCAGTCAGGAGTCCTCTTCCATAATGGAGCCCTGGAAGTCAGGTTCTGTCTACTCCCACCTGAGCTGCTGCAGACTGCTACCCACTGTTGTTCCCTACTGTAGCCACACCTGCACTGTTTCTAGCTGTTTCTCTGGGTGTATCTGGCAGTATGTATCTTATTAGTTTCCCTAGATGTGTATCTGGCTGTTTCTCTGGCAATGTTTCTAACAGCATCTCTGGCAAGGTGTCTGTCAGACACTGTGTGTCTGACAGTGTCCCTGGCAGTGTTTTGAGTGATGTGGATTCTTCCTGAGCATCCGGCTATGGGTCTGGCTCATTTTCTAGCTGTTTGTCTGTGTGTATGCCTGTTGTCTGTCAGTTTCTTTGGTGTCGTGTGCCTTTGTGTCAGATGTTTCCCTGGCATTGCCTGTGACAGTGTCTCTAACTCTGGCTGTGTGGTGCTGGTTCTCTTCTGGCAGTACCTCTGCGTGGATCTAAGTCTCTTACTGTTTGGGGCTGTTCTTTAGGTTTTCTCAGCTATTCTGTGACCATTTCTTGGGCTGGTTTTCGGGTTATATCTACCTTTGTCTGATGGTTTCTCTAACGTCTCCAGTATACGCTCCCTACGTATGGAGATGACTTTGAGAGTTCTCAGTGGTTGTTTGGGCGGTGTCCCTGGCCAGCTCTTTGCTGTGACACTGTCTATAGCTACCTTGGTTTAATGGTAGTGTCCCTCAATATCGCTCTCCTGGTTGACAGTTTCTCCCTTCTTTGGACTGGGGAGAGAAGGCTGTCCTTTTGGGGTCTGTTCTGCAGAAAGTAGTGATTCCTCTGCCCTAGATGTGAGTGGTGGAATTAGGAGAGCAAGCACTTGGACCCATCCTGGGAAGCAAGATACCAACTGAGGGTACTGGGTGCTGCCTGGCTCCTGGGGACGTGTCCTGAGTGTACTTTGTGGGCCTTGGTGGGCACATGTGACACAAGTGCCCCCTCTGGGCTGGGTGTCCCGGGCTCCAGGAGCATGTGGCTGGACAAAGATGGCCCAGTCCCTGACAAAGACTGACATATAGATATTCCTTTGTCTCTTGATCATTGGTGTAAAGTAAAGCACAAGGCACATCTGACTGGTCTCATGTAACATCGCCCCAGTGCCTCGCCACTCAGAGCTTCCCAGAGCCCAGAGACTAGTCTCATGGCAGGGTGGGTGGGGACCAACACCAGATTCAAGGGGCTCCTGAGCTCTTAGGTCTCAGGCTTTCACCCTGGAGCACAGCAGAGGGCCTTGCATTCAAGGCAATTTAGAGGAGTACAGACCTCCAATTAAGTTAAAACATTACCCTCTCAGTTTGTGATGTTTATAGCTAATTAGCCAACCTCGGTAAAGTTAGATATTTCTTTTTAGAAAAATAGCCCTGGCATTCCCCTTGTTCTGTAACTCACCCACAGTTGACTACATTCTGCAGCCAGCAGTCTTATCGAACAACAAACCACTGTAGGTTGCCTTCTACAATCATAGAAAATCTTTGCCTGTAGATGCTAGTAATGTTGCTTTCTGTTGCTTGAAAGAGGATCCTGAGCCCCATTAAGAAGGGCATTTGGGGTCAAGGTGCCCTAGCCCCAGGACTGGGATTTCCCAGTCTTTCGTGTGGGGGGGGGGTCCCCAGGAGGCTCCTGCCTGGGTTGATGCTGCCCCCTCCCGCCTTGTTTCTTCCAACAGATGGCTGCTCCCATCCCGTGGGCCTGCTGTGCTGTGCTCGCCGCTGCCGCTGCAGTTGTCTACACGCAGAGACATAATCCGCCGGGTGAGTTTTGGGGGAAGCTGCCTGCTGACCTCATTGGCACAGTGCATACTAACACACCCAAGAGTCACACGGGGGCACGTGCTGGCATTGTTGCACCTGGGCACCCCGAAGGACATGTAGTCATGTGACACCAATATGCAGCGTGACCCACTAATGTCTCATAGGCACAAACCTTCAGAGTCACACCTGGGTGGTCACATGATGATTGTGTCTCTGGCTTGAAAGATCTGTCTCTCTTCCCATTAGGGAGAGTATAGGGTACAGAGGTGGGAAGAGAATTGGGAGTGGGCGTAGGAACTGGATACCATGCAGTTTTTGGGTAAAAGGTGAATCTCCTTCAGGAGAGTTGTGGGGTACAGTTGGGAGCACTGAGGGGAGAGACTGCTCGTCACTGTCTACTGCCTCCTTATCCTAGAAGGAAGGGGGCTGGGATGGTGCTACAGGCAGGGGGACAGGTGGGGGAGTCTGGTGCACTGAGGAGGGGGACTAGTCAGCGGGAACGCCAAGTGCAGAGGGGCTGCTTAGGGGCTGGGCTGGCAGCCTCCCCACCCTCCTCCCAGCTCTTTGTCCAGTGAGGGCAGAGTCCTTCCCACAGCCCACAGAACAAAGAACTGCACTCCTGCTGGGGGAAAAAATGCCCCTCTTTTTGCCATCAGCCCTTCTCTGGCCCTGTGAGGCAGCACCTCCAATGCAAGTTCTGGACTTGAAACCTGTCTTGAATGTAGCTCTGTAAGCTCCCCATTGGTTAGGCCTTCATCATCATCCTCACTCTACCTCAGGGGGTTGGACAGAAACAGAGTGGGAGCGTCTCCTGAGCCTGGGCAGGAGCAGAACTGACGGCTGAGCTCCACCACCTTCCAGGCTGTGGGTTCAGGACAGTAGTAGGGTTAGGCTGTGAGACCAATACAGTGAGGCCCAAGAGAGCCCAGCCACAGCACTTTGCAGGGCCTGCCAGTGGTCTCTACCTTTGTATGCAAAGGTCTCTACCTGTATGTAAAGATGGCTGCATATGACCAAGGCCTTGGCATATGGCCACATCTCTGATGCTGTGCAGACTGTGCTTGTGTAGGTGACTGACTACACCTCCCATTTCGAGTGGGTTTCTGTGTGTGCCTCTATCCATGTGGGTTATATCCTGTGTGTGACATTGTCTATGTGACTGTGCCTTTTTAGGGGCCATACTCTTGTGTTTGAGATTATCCCGTGTATCTGTTCCTTTTGTTTATGTTCCTGTGAAGTTGTCTCCTTGTGTGTAACTGTGCTGAGGACGACAGTGGCCTTTGTGTACAGGCCTGTGATCTTTTCTCAGGTGTTGGCATTCCTGAAGTGGGACAATGACTCTGCGACTGAGCCCATGTGTAACTATCACCCCATGGGTGACTTTCCTGTATGTGCTGCTTCTTTGTGGGTGACTGTCCTCATCCTGTGTGTGTCGTGATGTGAAGTTGCTCGGGACGCCCGGGGGGACCGTTTCCGGCATGTGGTCCCCATGTGAGCCAGTGTGCAGGTGTGAGGGAGCTGTCAGCCCTGTCCCTCTGGTTCTCCGTATCCATGACCTCATCCTGTCTCTGTCTCTCATCCTGGCTTCTAACAACCTTTTCACAGCTGATTCCTTTGGAGCATTTGTCACCGCATCAGGGCCAAGAACCCCGTCCTCCCCCTGCTGCTTGATTTAATTTCTGAAATGGACCGCACATCAGTAGGGGTACCCACGGGGCGGGAGGAGAGCTGTCCAGAGACAAAGGATTAAATTATTGCCATCTTTGGAGCTGTTGCTTGGCCATATGTATTGCAGTTGTTGTGTTATTGTAGCAATTGTGATGCAGTGTGATAACCACGTCACATTGCTCCTGCACCTCTGTATTGTGTCCTGTAGTTGTCTTCTGTCATTGTGTTGTCATTTTTCATTTCTTCCCTGCTTTTCCGTCCTTGTGTTGCCGCTTTTGTCCAGTGTCATGTTTCTGTTTCTTTCCTGAGGGGACAGGGTATGGTGGGAAGTGTTTTACCCCACCGCCATTGTATTTTTTATACTGCGGAGTTGCTGTTTCCTCACTCTGTGGCTATACCTGCCCCGCATACTGAAGGCCATGCTGGGTCCATGTTAATTCTGAGTTGCTCTAGGTCAGCATGAATGTGTTGCCACTGGGACCATGACGGCCACGCCCCCTCCCCAACGGTCAGTTTTCAGGCTCTTCCTCACTCAGGCAGCTGGATGCAAAGTTGCTCCTGGGGGGTGGTGTTCAGAGAGAGGACCTTGGCGTGTTTCCTGGACACTCCAGGTTTTTGGAAGAGAGGCTAGAGGGGGGGTGGCTCAGTGGCCGGAGCTGGTGGACTGGGGGGGTTCGATGGCCTGAGTCTTGGACACTGGGCCTCTGGTCAGGGGGAGGCCCCGGTTCAGTCTCTAGTCCAGCCTCACAGCTGTGGCCTCCAAGGCCCCCAGCCACCGCCCTTCCGCCCGTTCATCCTCTGCTTGCCTGGTCCCAGGCCCCACAGACGAGTGGTCAGGGCTGGCTGGGTTTCCTGCTTCCCTCTCCTCTGACAGGGACAGAGAGGCTCAGAGAGGGGCAAGACAGACAGCAGTAAGGAAGAGAGACACAGAGAGACCCTGGAATGGGGAGGAGGGGACAACAGAGGCAGCAAACAGGGACAGATGTTCCAACACAGAGAAAAGCAGCCTGAGGAGGGGGCTGCTGTAAGGGCGAGGGGTGGCCAGCAGGCCCAGGGGGCTCCTTGCCCCCCCATTCCTGGTGGTGTTAACAAGTCTAATTAAGAGGCCACTGGCCCAACTTAATTGGCTCGTTAACAGGAATTGCCTCTGAAAATCCCCCAACTCAGCGGGGTGGCTCTCTGGAGGGGAGATGTGAAGAGTGTTAACGAGGGATCCTGCAGCCCCCCTCACCCCTTTGCCCCTTCCTTCTCCCCTCCCACCCTGCTCCACAGATCTGGCCGGGAGGAGGGAAGCATCTGTCCTTCCAGGCTGGGGTAGGATGGGAAGCTGAGTGGGGTGCCCTAGGACTCTGATCTGCTGGCTCTGCCTGCCTGCCTCTGCCGCTGCGGACTGGGCTCTGTCTCACTCTGTCCGCTCGCTCGCTCGCTGCCTCCCCCACCTGGCGCTGCCTCTGGACAGGTGCTCCCTTCCACCCTTCCCTCTCCCGCCTCCTGGGTTCAGTCCATCACGCCTGGGTTGTTGAGGCCAGGGCTGGGGCTTGCTTTTGCTTCTGACAGTCCCCCCCTGGGGCAGGAGAGGAACAGCCAGAGCGCTCATTCAGTCCCAGCCTCGCCCCACACTTTACAGTTCCCACCTCGCCAAGCTGCCCACTGCCAGGAGCTCCCCAGGGCTCACTTCATGGCGTGCCCTTCTCGCATCTGCTGCGGTCTAAGTTCTGGATGGCTGAGAGCGAAGGGCTGTGGAGCGCAAGCAAAGCTAGGGAGAGAGGCAGGAAAGGAGAGAGAGACAGGACAGCAAGACAAGGATAAGCGGGAGAGATAGCGAGGGGTAAAGATCAGAACTCAGAAGGGGACTTCTCACCTACTGGACTTAGTGGTGGCAAGAACTTAGGATCATGGCGGCTCAGGAAAACTATAAATGCCCCAGGCACTGGAGGTGCATTGGATTTTCACTGAGGACAGACCCTTGCCAGCACCACACGAACTCCATAACCTCACTCCTTCCCTTCCTTTTTGCATAGCATGTGCGCGTGTCCACAGAGAGTTCCTTATGCCCATCCAAACAGATGCTCACCTGCGAAAGAGAAGCTGCACATGCCTCTTCTCCCCAAGCCAGTCTCACAGTCACAGAGCCTCTCCTTGGTCCCACTTGCATAACAGGGTCTCATCTGTCCACACTCACCCAGTGGTGCGAGGCAGCACTGTAACCTGTGGATTTTGCTGTGTCCTCCCCGCCCCCACAGAGGCCCCCCACGTGCAGTATGAGCGCCTGGGCTCAGATGTGACTCTGCCATGTGGGACAGCAGACTGGGATGCAGCAGTGACGTGGCGGGTGAATGGGACGGACCTGGCCCCTGACCTTCTCAATGGCTCTCAGCTGGTGCTCCATGCCCTGGAACTGGGCCACAGTGGCCTCTATGCCTGCTTCCACCGTGACTCCTGGCACCTGCGCCACCAAGTCTTGCTACACGTGGGCTGTAAGTGTTGTCCCTTCCCACCCTCCTTCAGGCCCAGGCGTCAGGCCAAGTCCTCTTCCAAAGAGAGGGGCATGGGGAGGGAGGCTGCAGCCTGACCTACTCTTCTGAGCTCTAAGCCCAGTCTTGCTCAGTGACTCCAGACCTTGGCACATTATACCCATGTATCCCACTCCTAAAAAGGTCTTTGAGGTCCTAAAACTCTCTCCCCTAGAACAGGACAGGCAGAGGAGAGCTGGCAAGGCATGGCCTGTATGGAGTTGGGGAAGCTGGGGTGGTGTTGGGGCTCCAGTAACTGCAGTCAAATGCTCTTCCCTGAGCTGTAACCCTCTCATCCCCAGGAACTGGTAGTTGGTTGGAGGTGGCAAGACAAAGTGTGTAGACAGTGGGAAGAAGCTGGAGGTGGCAGTCACTGCAGCTGCAAGAAAACAGTGTATTCTGTTTGAACAGTATCTAGGTTTGCGTTTCACTAGAATCAGGTTCTTAGATGAGAATTCATAGCTGGGTAGTTTATTGGCAGGTGATGGAAACACCATAAAGAATTGGGAAAGTGACCATTGGAGAAAGCTAAGTTAGCAGTAGAGTGAGTTATCAGAGGTCACCTCTAGGTGAGCGGACCCATCACTGAAGGAAACCTGGATGTGATACAGAACACACACCAGAGTCCTTCTGCCTTCAGGGAGAGGAGCTGGGATGTTTATACACTCACTCTGCCATCATCGGTACAGGGACTCTCAGGCTGTGTGTGGGTGGATGGGTGGGGAGTGCCCAGCATTTTTGGTTTGATGCCCCAGCAGGCAAAAACAGGCCTTAGTGGCCAGAGAAAGCTCTTAAGCAAATAACTGCAGAAGTTGGCAGTGAGGAGTGGTGTGGGTGAGGGATATGGTGGCTCCACAGTCATCTGTTACAGTCACGTAGGATAGTGGTACTAAGGGGACAACTGATAATCACTGAAGCCATGGAGTTGGGGTTAAGGGGACAGAGTCTGTACTGGAGATGAAAATTTGAGGGGTTGTCAGCATTAAGGATATAGGAGGGAGTGAAATGTCTACAGGAGAGAGTTGGGGTGAGAAGAGGACCCAGAATTGAGTCCTGAAGACCAGCGTGTAAGGGGTTGTTGGAGAGAAGGAGCCAGCAGAAAGGTATAGGGAAGACCAGGTGAGTGTGATTTGGAAACGAGGGTTGGAGAAATCAAAGTAATAAGATCAGTGCCATTGAGATCATGTGCCCAGGCACCTGCTCTCACCCAGAGTCACCCACTGACAGTGAACTCTGAGAAAACCTTTCCATTTTTTTCTCCTGAGCCAAGAACTCAAGTTCCTATGGCCTCATCCAATTTGGGTCTGATTCACTCCAGGGCCCAGATATGGCTCCTTTATTCGTTGGAAGCTACCTAGGCAGATGCTTAAAGGATCTTGGAACAGGTGAAAATAGGTGTTAGTAAAGGTATACCTTTCTCCTTTTAAAAATATTTTAATTGAAGAGATGGCATGTAATCCAAACTTTTTTTGTTACAAACCAAGGGTGCAGTGACCCCTTTGGGCCATTCTGAGAAATGCAGGGCCAAGTGCCCTATGGAGTCCAACTGCAGAAGAGCTCTCAGCCTATCCCTGGGAAAAGGCTTACACCAGGGAAAAGGCTGTTTAATGAGTTCTCTGGAAGAAGGAAGAGGCCACTTCATTGTGAAGTGCCTCAGCCCTATCTTTTTTTTTTTTTTTTTTGAGACAGGGTCTTGCTTTGTAGTTCTGGCTGGCCATGAGCTCACTATGTAGCCCAGGCAATCCCGGAACTCAGCAATCCTCCTGTCTCTGCCTCCTGAGTGCTGGGATTATATAGGTGTGAGCCACCACACCCAGCACTGTGGTATGTCGTACTGATTGCTGGTGGGCATGAGTCACCATGCCCGGTATTGTTGTATGTGATTACCCGGGTTTGAACCAGGGCCCTTGCATTTGCTAGGCAGGCATTGGAACCACTGAACTAAATCTCTGGCCAAAACACAGCCCTATCTTCTTAGTGTGTATCCCAAAAGTCCTCAGGATAGATAGGGTTTACAGTGATTGCTGAGTTTTGGTGACCCTGGGTCCCCATTCCTAAGATCTTTGAGAAGTCATTGGAAGGGACTCAAGTCTGGAAGTAACGGCCATGGACCTTATGCGCAGCACATGGCCAGCTGCTCTCTGCCGTGCTGTAAGCCCAGACTGTTCACACGCAGTGCTCTCTGCTCTGTGGGCCCTGCCCATCAGAGGATGGCTGGCCATGGATTGTCTACAACATTCATAGCAGACAGTTATCTCTCCTTGCCTAATTTCCTTCTGAAGACCTGTTCAGAGAAACAGGGGATATTAATCATGATTAATATCACTTTATATTAGGAACAAGAGACTGCAGGGCTGGGAATTTAGCTCAGTGGTCCTGCCGCTTGCCTTGTAAGCTCAGGGTCATGAGTTCAATCTTTGGTACCACACACACACACACAAACAGAAAGAAAAAGAAAAACCTTGTTTGGGGATATAGCTTAGTGGTGCTGTGCCTGCCTAGCAAGCACAAGGGCATGAGTTCAATCTCCAGCACCACGTTAAAAAAAGAGAGAGAGGGAGGGAGGGAGGGAGAGAAAGAGAGAGACTAGACTTGGCAACACTCAGTATCAAAGTATCTTTATTGCCAGCTCTTGAGCTAGACCAGGTTACCCCTGACTTGTGAATCATTCAGAGATTACTTTATTTAAAATTTACCTTAAATATGTGAGATTTTTATGTTTGTTTTTATAACAATATTCTGTTGAAAGGCTCCTTAACCAGGCTGGCTGCTCCCTGATCACCTCTGTGCCCTTGGGTGGATCCTCAATAAATAGCACTACAGACTCCTACCTAGATGATGAAAGGACCCACCACATTAAGAAACGGGATCACACTGTTCCTTTTAATAGCATCCTTTTGTTTACTAGACACTGCTGATTCAGTATCATTCTGATGAAGCTAAAACAAACAAGAGATTAAAATAATTTTTAAATGGACAGTTCCTTGTCCAGTTTTTAATATTTTTTTAAAATTTGAGAGTGGTTAGGATGGAAACCAGACCCCTTTCCCCCAGTCCTGTCTGGGAGCGGACTGTAGTTGAAGATGTCTGGAGAGAAATCACGAGTGGGAGGCAGGAGGGGACATTTGACAGCCTTGAGCTTGGGCTGCTTTGAGGGGTGCCACAAGATGCGGCTGGGCCAGGCAGTGGGACTTGACTGTTGTAGGGAAGAGGAGTGTGGGTGTGGTGTGGGCAGGGCTGGAGTGGAAGGGTCATCCTGCCCCACCCTGCCCTGATCTGGCCTGGCCCAGGGTGTGGGCAGTTTGCCCCTCCTCTCTGAGCCATGGGCAGGCCTCATGCGTGCCGGGGGCTCCAGCCCAGGCCGGCTGGCGAGATGAGAGGAAAAACATGCGGTTTGGTGGGCTGGACATGGAAAAACAAGCCAATTAGGAAGAAAACAAACAAACCTCGGGCCAGCAGGGGCACACGCATGCATGCACACGCATACACACACAGCCCCGCATGGGATTTGGGATGCCCTGCTATTGCTGACAGTCACTGAGGCATCTCAGGAACCCCATGAGGGGAAACTAAGAATACCTGGATATCTGAGAGCACGCTCGTACACCAGAGTGTGGTGCTGTGGCGGGTACATGTCTGAGCACCTTCTCTGACGTGCTGCAGTGTCCTGCTCATGCATGTGAGACCTGCTGAGCATTTGGGGCATCTTTTTACCCACAATTTGAAAAACACACTCAGGCTTAAGCTTTGTCACGTACCCAGTGTCTCATGTGTGTAGCAAGCTGTCACCATGTTTCAGACACAGTGGCACATTAACACTCACACCGAAGACCTCAGATACACAGCCTCACAAGTAGAGATATTCTGTATCAAACAGCCTCACTTTAAGTCACACAAACAGTCATCCAGTCCCTCATATACTCCAGTTTTACAGTTACACGACTGCCCAGCGTCTTGTCCATGAAGACTCAGAGTTACATGCAGCGCTTCAGAATCAGTGTCTTAAAAACAGCTTTTCCTCCACTTCACAACACACAACAAGCCTCCTATCCCACACTGTCCCCACAGTCTCACACTTGGTCTCTCACAGCACCCCCACCTCCACCCACCAGGCCCCTCAGCTGGGCTCCAGCTGCAGTAAGTCACTCCTTTTCTTCCTTTTTCTTTGTTTTTCTTTCCTCCTTTTCCCTCTGAGAAACCTGGTCCCTGTCAGGAAACTCAAGCCCTTCCCCTCTCAGGGCCGAGAGCCAGGCAGGAGCAGCCAGATGACAAAGCCCCTGCCCAGGTCTGGCCCCCCCTCACCCTGCCCAGTCAGAGGGGCGAATTGGTTTGAGGGGCAGTCTTGAAGGGGAGGCTGATCTGAGTGGAGAGGACAGCCAGAGGGGCATGGAGGAGACTGGTCAGTGGGGAAGCCGGCCGGGGAGGGGGCCTGGGAGTCCGGTGCCCTGGCCTGCTCTGCCCTCCAGAGAGCCCTGGGTGGCAGGGAGCTGACTCTGCAGGCTTCAGTCCCCACTCCACCCCCAGTGCCCTTCTCTTTTGAAGCTGGAGGCAAGGGGGGGTGGTGGCAGCAGGAGCGGGGAGTGGAGGCTTCTCGGCCGACCTCGGAATGTCCTTTCCTCCTGGGGCGGCTGCCAACTCTGGCCTGGCCCATAGGCCCCCAGAAGGCACTTCCTGTGTCCTTGGCCGCCCCCCACTCCACCCCCATGCAGAGCTCTACACCCGTGTGCAGATAGGGAAGGAGACTAAAGATACACAGGATGAGCGTGGACCAGTTGCAGGGCTGGGAAGGCTTCCCCAGGGAGGTGACAGCAGTGGACAGGATACAGGTTGGCCCTGTGGGGTCTCGTTTGCTCTGGGGGCAGAGCTGCCATGGCCCCCAGCACCGCCACTCCACCTGCTGCAGGAAGCTCTTCGTCCCCTCGTCTCTCCTGCTGCAAAGCTCGATCTGGGGGTGAGGGTTGTGTCCCAGGCTCACTCATGCTGAACGTACCACATGTGCACATGCAGACACACAGTCACTCGAAATCACATGCGCACTGTGGATGGAAGCCACGGTTCCCTGTGTGTCACCATGGTCACCCTACAAGCAGAGACATGTTCCCTTTCTCTGTCCCTGGCTTACTGGGCTGCCCCTCCCATTTCCTGTCCACCTGTCAGGCAGGGGCGGAGGAGGGGGGAGGAGAGAAGTGAGGTGTCAGTGTCCCTGGAGCCGCAGACAGAAATGCCTCGCCTGGGTCAGATCTCAGAGGCTGCCTCCTTCCAGGAAGCTGAGCTGCCTGTCCTCACACCTTGCCCAGTGCTGAACGGTAGGACAGCTGGGCTCAGTGCTCACAGTGGCAAGAAGTATGTTAGACAGTAGAAGGGGCTGCCCGGATGTGGCCATGCAGGAGTGACTGCATTCTGGGGCCCACCCCACCCCACCCCACCCCACTCAGTGCTTCTCAGCCTTTCTGGGTCTTCATATTCGAGTGAAGGGAGCCGCTGGCTCCTTACATGGTTTGAGATGGAGAAGCAGGAGCTGGGGCCTTGAAACAGACACTTATACACACACCTCACATCCACAGAGATGCTCCTGGACACCATTGGCCTCGTTCCTCTCACACACAGATATGTAACACACACTCATACTCTGTGTGCATGCTGCCTCGTGTGGCCACCAGGCTTTTGTGTCTCTCAGTCTCTACCGCGGGAATTCCTGGGGTGTCTCTTCTCCAGGAAATGCCCCCCGATAAACATAGCAATCTGAGGACCCATTCAGCACCCACTTGGGTCTCTGCAGCAGTCTTTTCCTGGGAGGGACGGGATGGCAGCAGTTGTGGGTTGGGGCCAGTTCCCTAAGACGTCACCTCCATCCTGTGATTGATGAGCTGAGGCCCCGCAGCTCCTGCTCCCCACAGTTCCTGCCTCCATTGAGCAGGTGTGGGGGGCTTCCTCTGCACAACCCTTGTTTTTCTTTAATTAAACATCTGGCTCTGTGCAGCCTGGGAAGCCTCAGACCCTTGCTGACAGCCCCTACCTCCTCACCTTTGGCATTGATGATGGGTTGGGATGGGGGAGCTGGGGCTCTGGGGCCCACCTGTCTCCATACTAGTGCAGGGGACTAGGGGCTCCAGGGGTGTCCTGACCTTGCTGTCCTCACCCCCAGTGCCGCCGCGGGAGCCCGTGCTCAGCTGCCGCTCCAACACTTACCCCAAGGGCTTCTACTGCAGCTGGCATCTGCCCACCCCCACCTACATCCCCAACACCTTCAATGTGACCGTGCTGTGAGTAGCTGCACCTGTGCCCGGTTCCAGCCCTGACCTCTGACCTTCCTCCAGCTCCTGTCATACCCCAAGACCTGTCCCCAGCCCGGCCTTGGGCTTGACCTTCCCCAACCTGCCCTCACTTAACCCCTGGTGTTGATAACAGTACCTGGGCCTCCCCCTTCCCCAGGCACGGCTCCAAAATTATGGTCTGTGAGAAGGACCCGGCCCTCAAGAACCGTTGCCACATCCGCTACATGCACCTGTTCTCCACCATCAAGTACAAGGTCTCAATCAGTGTCAGCAATGCCCTGGGTCACAACGGCACAGCTATCACCTTCGACGAGTTCACCATTGGTGCGTGTGGCAGTGGGGGGGCCCTACTGCGTGTTTCGCTGGGAATGTACATGTGAAAGTATGTCAGAGGTATACATGAGCATTAGGGTGTTCACATGTGTGCGTGGGTACATGGTAGCCCATGTGCAGGTATAGGTGGTATATGTGTGCATGTGAGTACATACATGACCTGTACACACCTGTGACCATGCAAGGGAATGTCTTTTGCCTGCAGGGCCAGGAGACCTCTCCAACAGCTCTTTCCATTGTCTTCCTGGCTCCCAGAGCGTGCAGGGGGAGGGGGGCAGCTGGGCCAGACCCTTGCGCAGCTGCAGCCGCCACCCCCCATGCTAATGGCTTCCTTACGGCCTGTGATGAATGAGGTGTCAGAACAGGAGACAGGACCGGGACAGATACTGCACTCTCCCCGACCCCCTCCCAGCCGGACCCTCTGCCTGCCCCTGCCCCATTCCAGGCAGCTTCTGCCTGCTCCTACCCCATCCCAGGCCGACCTCTGCTGCCTGCTCTTCCAGCCGAGCCAGAGCCTCCTGCATGTTCCTGCCTGGCCAGCTGGCACCCTGCCTTTGCCCGTTCTGTCTCCACCGGACACACACCTGCCCCCGTCTCCTCCTGTACTCCAAGGTCGGATCCCCAGCCACAGTGTCCCCCGTGGGCTGAGCCCTCAGACTCTCCCACCAGGTCACCTGTCTACCTCTAACCCAGCTCCGCCATTTCTGTGGGCTGTCTTTTCACCTTAACCCACGGAACAGCTTCGCACCCACACTCTCCTGAGAGGCATGTGTTAGTTTAGAACTGGAAACGTTGAGGGAAGACCAGGGCTGGGGGCCTGGGTGAGGCTGCTGTAGGAGGAAGTGATCTGGGTGGTTATGGGGTGACACTGGTCACAGTGAAGGCATCGTGTAGACTTTGTTACTGAAGTGCTGGTCAACATGAAGATGGGTTGGACGTGATGGGATGAAATTCAGGATATTGATACAAAGAACTGGTGGCCCTCACTCTAGACACAATCATTGGTAATGATGGGATGTGAGAGGTGAAAATAATGAGATGGTTGTTAGTGATGGTTGTCAGAACTGACCACCAAGAAGAGGGATAGTGACCATGAGGAAGATGACAATGGTTGGCAATGGCCACACTGACAAAATGTAGTTTTCCCCAGAGATCAGTAACTAACAAAGGCCCATCTCCTGAACAGTGAAGCCGGACCCTCCAGAAAATGTGGTAGCCCGGCCAGTGCCCAGCAACCCTCGCCGCCTGGAGGTGACGTGGCAGACTCCTTCGACCTGGCCGGACCCTGAGTCCTTTCCTCTCAAGTTCTTTCTGCGCTACCGGCCCCTGATCCTGGACCAGTGGCAGCACGTGAGTGCCTTGTGCTCCCAGCTCTCGGGTGTCTGAGTCGGAGCCTGAGCCAGAGCCACAGCAGGAGGAGCGCCCACACCCCAGGGGCCGGCGCCAACATGGGTCCCTGGTGTCAGTGGGAGAGGCTTCGCAATGGGAGAAGGGGCCGGGTGGGTGGGGCGTGGGTGGAGCTGAGGGAGATGTCCGCGGGGTCCCAGGGACCTGCGTGGTGCAGTGGAGCACAGCTGCGTGTGTGGCAGGGTAACAAAGTGCTATGGGGCGCCGAAGGCAGGGCAGCCTTTCCCTCCTTGCCTTCTGCCATCATCCCTCACCAGGCACCTCTCTTCACACTCTCGCCCCGACCTAGCACCACAACAGTCCCTGCCTCCAAGGGGTCGTAGATGGGCACAAGGGGTCAGAATCACCCCAAGATCAAACTTGGTTCAGAAAGCTAGTTTAGACTACCATCAAGACTCCAAAGGGGGACCCAGCTTAGAGATTGGCTTAAGGTTATAGGTCAGGTGGCAGCCCGGGCTGAGAATCAAGCAGTGGACAAGGGTCAGTATGTGGTCAGGCTGTGGTCTGGATGTTGATCAAGCTGTGATGGAGAGCAGCCAGGGACTTGGAGGAGACTTAGGGGTGTTCTCATATGAAGAGTCTAGGGACCCTCAGGCTGTGGGCTCTCTGTGTGGCCTATGAGGGCTGTGAACCAGGACTGAAATTGGGAGGGGGCTCGTGGGGCAAACCAGGCTAGCTGCCGTGTGTCAACCTGTACCCCCACTGTACGCACCAGCTCCCATCTATCTCCTTATGGCCTCCTCCTGTCTGGCCTTTAAAGTCCGTAACTTGATCCCAGGGTGCCTGTCCGGTTGTGGGCCTGGCCCTCCAAAGGCTGCTCACACTCTCATATGTTCCCTGACAGGGTCCGGAGCCTCTCCCGCCTGGCCAGCTGCCCGCGCCTAATGCATTGCTAATAACCAGGGTCCAGTTTCACAAGCCCCCTCCCCCGCTAACGAGCTACAGGCAGCAGCCCTGCGCGTCGCAGCGCACACGCCTTGCAGTGGATCTGGCACACTGCCCACCACACACACGGTAACATGCACACACACGTGGCTCTCAGCAGGAACCATGCTGCATACATGCATTGGACTAACATGCCAAGACCATGCAGTGGCCTGTACCATGGGCAGAACTGACCCCTACACTGGCATGGGCAGAACAAAGGATGCAGGTTCCATGGCAAGAACATGTATGGCCCATGGCACATCCTAGCTCATAGGCAGTAGGGCTGGTTAGATTTATGGCTCTTTGCCATTTGGGTTTTGCTCTAACACAGTCTATTCTCTTCGCCCTTGATCTTAGACAGAGACAGGTGTACGTTTGGGTGAGGATGTGGAAGGAAGAAAGACATCATTTAGACTTTCAGGAGGAAAATACAGGTCAAGAATTGACAATAATAGGCACCAAGAGGTGTGCAGGGACTGTCTCAGCACGGACAAGGAGGCGAGCACCGGGAGCTAGTGTGGGCTTTCTGCATGTCCTGCTCTGGCACCAACTATGCCAGGCAGTCTGGGGGCAGCTCCGCCATTTGCTGCATCTGACCAAAGGCAGGGGATGCCAGCAACAGAGGAGTTCTTGCCATTTGAGGAAACTTTCCCTTAAGGGAACAGATTAAGGGAATCAGTGACAACCTAGCAAGCAAGTGGGTCAAGGCCTAGGAGATATGGCTGCCAGCACAGCACCAGGCTCCTGGGATGTATTCCTGAGGTTATGGTGCCAGGAGCCCACAGTTCAGGTGGCAATTTAATCTGCTCCTTTTGGCTCTCTCCTTTATCTTGGGGAGAGACGAATGTGAAATTTGCAGGCCTGGAAGAGGGAGAAGGGCCAAGAGAGCTGCAGCTACTCATCCAGAAGGGATCTTTTCAGGCAAAGAGACTCAAGGGTCGGAAGGGTTACTGAGGCCCCAGCTTCAGGAGGGGAGCATATTTGTGGCCCACCCTTCTTTCAGGACTTGGAGTAGAATTTACTGAGCCTAAGGGCTGGGTCCACATTTTTCAGCATGACCCTGTTCTTCACCAGGGTCTCCCACATCAGGACCACAGACTGAACAAGAAACACAGGGGCTTCCTGCTCCACTTGGACCCAACAGCACATGGATGAGTACACATACAGACACACACACACACACACACACACACTCACGTGTGTGTGTGCACTCCCTGCCGGTCGGGTCAGATAGCCCAGACCAGTTTTCTGGGGAGAAAATTGGAAGAGGGGCCAAAAGAGCCCCGAAGCCAGACATGGCCCAGAGCAGCCCTTCTCCACCCACACCGGCTGCCCCTGTTTACGAGGCGGCTTAATGAGGCAGCGGGTGCTGCTGAGATGAACCAGAGCCCAGCCTGGGCCTAGGAGGGGTGCGGGACAGGCAGCCTGGCCTGGCGGGTGGGGGGCCAGCAGGATGGGGCCAGCCAGCGGGGGTGGGGTGGTGATGTGTCCGGAGCAACAGGACAGCCATCCCGCACTCCAGGGGCTGTCCCTACCCCTTCGCACCCCGAGGCTACCCCTGCAGTGGCCAGCTACAAGCTGGAGCCAGAGCCTGCCTGGCTGGTGGGTACAGTAGGCACCAAGGAACCTGGGCTCTGAGCAGGAACCCACGATGACAGTGCTGGCTGGTGTCGGCTTGGTACTTTCCACATGGCACAGTTCTCATTATAACCCTAAGAGAGAGATACTGTGCTGTCATTAACACTGTTTTACAGACAGGGCTGGCAGAGCCCTTGGAAGCTAAGCAGCTCAGTCACCTAGTTTGTAAGAGATGGAGCCAAAATGCGAACTCAGGCAGCTGCCTCCAGCGTGTTTGCAACCTCCGCCATCAGCTGCTCCTGCCGAGAGGGTGGCAAGGAGGGCGGCATGCAGCTCCTGTCACTCCCTTAGCCCGGGCTGGGGCCGGGTCAAGGCTAGGCTGGCTCAGGAGAGAGCTGGGACAGGAGCAGCACCCTGGCCAGCAAGTGGAGCTGTCCCTGGGAGTTCCAGTCTCCCCAAGACTTCATTCCCCTCCTTCAGAGATGACTTCCTTCCCTAGGGTCTTCGTGGAGAAGTCTTCACCCACCTGCAGGGATTTTCTCACAGACTCCCTCTCGCCCAGGGAAGCCCTCGCTGTCTCCAGGGCCGTCTGTACTGCCCTCTCCCCAAAGGTCCTCTGGGGCCCTCCTGGGCTGTGTGCCTCACTGGCCCCCAAGAGGTGTCCCTGTGCCCCTCTGGCTGCAGGTGGAGCTGTCAGATGGCACCGCACACACCATCACGGACGCCTATGCTGGGAAAGAGTACATCATCCAGGTGGCAGCAAAGGACAACGAGATCGGGACATGGAGCGACTGGAGTGTGGCTGCCCATGCCACGCCCTGGACCGAGGAGCCCCGACACCTCACCACCGAGGCCCAGGCCCCGGGTGAGCTCATGCTTCCCTCACTGCAGGCTGCCCCTGTCCTGCTCCCTCCAGCTCCTCCCACTAAAGCAGCCTCTGCTCCGAGCTCTCTACACCCTGGTTGCAGAGCTCCTGTCTGTCTTTCCAGCCCCACGCTCCTGGCCCTTGCTCTCTGGACGTCCCAGGGAGGGAATCACTGGGCAGAGGGGTCAAATCGGAGCAGTAGCAAGCAGGATGTCACTGATGTTCAGACAGGGGCGTCTGGTGGAGAAGGCTGCGCCAGCCTGACGCAGGAAGTGGGAACAGTATGTCTCCAGAACTCCCAGGTCCGTCAGGGTGGGACCCCACGCTCTGGCCCTGCCCTAAGTTTCCCCCATGCTCCCCAGAGACCACGACCAGCACCACCAGCTCACCGGCTCCCCCGCCCACCACGAAGATCTGTGACACCACCGGGGAGCTGGGCAGCGGCGGAGGGCCCTCCGTACCCCTCTTGCCCAGTGTCCCCATCGCTCTGGCCCTGGCTGCCGCTGCCACCTCTGCCAGCAGTGTCCTGATCTGGTAGGTCGAGTGAGGCGGGCTGGGAGAGGGGAGTCAAGGGAACCTCACCCCAGCCTCATCCCTGATGGCCCTGCCCCCCTTCCCCAGAGCCAGGACCCCTGAGCACGTGCCGGAGCGGAGCGCCTGAGAGGAGCAGGAGGCTGGAGCTGAGCCTGCAGACCCCGGTTTCTATTTTGCACACGGGCAGGAGGACCTTTTGCATTCTCTTCAGACAATTTGTAGAGACCCCGGCGGGCCCGGGCCTGCCGTCGCCTAGTCCCGCCACATCCAGCCGGCCCTCTTCCTTCCCTCAGGGGAGGAGGACCATGCAGCTAACCCACCCACCAAAGACCCCCTCGACCTACCCCCTCGGGCTGGACCCTCCAACGCCAGCGACCCCCAGGAGCCCTTGGGGGGCCTGAGGGAAGCCCCTCACACCCACAATTTCACCTCCTGCCCCAGCCTCCTGTCTGTCCAGGGTCTCTGTTGCCACCATCAGATTATAAGCTCCTGACACTGGGGGGCGGCCCAGCCACCTCCCTCCCCCCGGTGCCCACACTCTTCAGTCCCCTCACACCTGCCCATTTTGTATGACCCTCTCCTGACCCTGTCCTACCCCACAGTATTTAATGCCCTGTCAGCCCCTTCTAGTCTGACTCAATGGTAACTCGCTGTATTTGAATTTTTTATAGATGTATATACAGGGGTGGGAAGGGTGGGAGGTTCTCATTAAATGTCACCATTTCATGAATCCTTGAACAGAGCCACTTTGGGAGGGTACTGCTCTTCTGAGGACCCCCACCACGCCCCTGCAGCCTGGAGGAGGAAGGAGACCACTGTTGGGGAGATAATCCCAGTTTCAGACAGACAGACCTGGACAGTGTTCTGTACTTCTTGAGGAGACGGCTTCCCTGGAGTGTGCGCCCAAGAGCGAACTTGGGGGGATGAGAGGTCCTGGTGGGGACTGTTCCCACATTTGTCCTCAGCCAGTCCTGGAGGGTGCTGAAGTCTTGGACAAGCCGGAGGCCTTACAAAGAGCTACCCTCCAGGTGTTTTCAGGCAGAGATGGAAGAAGGTGGGGTGACTGGCATCATCTGGGGATGCGTGTGCACGTGGGAAGGGCAGTAGGTTGGGCCTGGGTTCAGCCAGGCCACAAAGGGCTCTGAGCACAGTGTCCTAGGCCTGGTCAGGCAGAGTAGACTGCCTGAGGAGGAGGCTGCCTGGAAAATGACTAGGGCTTGGACTTGTGCTTCAAGCCTGAATTACAGAGTATAGGGTTGACCCACAGGTTTAGGTTACAGTACAGTTAAGACTCAGTGTGAAGCTGCAGAGGAGGGCTTTGGTTTACAAGGTGGCCAGTCTTTGGCCTAACTCCAGCCTCCAGATTTGAGTCAAGGTCCCTCTGACTTCTCTTGGCTGCTCCAAGCCTGCCTAGGTCCAGCCCACCTTGTGGAATCCTGTGTTCTCAGGCCCCTTAGCTAAGAATCCCGCAGGGCTGGGCCTCCTTGGCAAAACTCTGACTTAGGAGCAGAGACGAAGGGAAGCCAGAGCTTGGTCATGCTCTGGGTGCCAGAGGTAGGAAGTAAGGCCTCGTGCACACTGACCTGTACACAGATAGGACCAGCACTGCCCACGCCTCCCCAGCCTCCTGATGCCCACACACCCTTCCCAGCCCCACTCACCCCTTCTTAGACCACGTTCAGAGTGTGGACACCCCTCACTGGTCTGGCCAAGCCGCCTGGGGACCACGGCCAAGGAGGAGTCCGCACCTAGAGCACTGGACAAAGCAGCCCCTGAACTGGGCCCAGCTGAGAAGCTGCAGAAGGAAGTGGCTGGCTCTTTGGGTGAAGGACAGGGGGCTCAGGTGGGAGGCTTGCAGGCCGCAGAGTCTGCTATCAGGGAGGCCTGCGACTTCAAGCTGAATGGCCCCAGCTGTGGGAGTTCCCAGGAAGAGACTCCCAGCGGACACCTTGGATGGATGCTGTTTTTCTCCTCTGCTCCCTGAACCCCAGTCCTGCCTGTCTGTCTGATCCTCGTGCGATGAGGCTGACGACACAAGCCCACACTCCAGTCCAGGAGGAGTAGAGAGGACAAAGCATTGCCAGCTTTCTTGCCAAGATGATGTATATTCCTGGGATATATCAGAGCCTCCATACCTCTCTGTCTTTGGGGTGGGGCCCCTGAAGTTAGGGTGTCTTTGGCTTGTGCTGTCTTCCTGCCATGACAGCCTTGGTCAGCCCTGACCCACCCACCGCCCACCCAGGTCTTGGGCATCAGCAATCTGGCCTCCATTAGCAACATGGGAAAGCAATTACGTGCGGACCGGGGAGGAGGGGACATAAGGAGGGGAAGGGGCCTGCTGGAGCCCTGGAGGCCTATGGAGGGGAGTACTGGGATATCTCCCTGCCCCCAAATCCAAAAGGGACCCAGCCCTGTCCTAAGCCCAAGGTAGGTGGCAGGGCAGTGGGGGTGTTTACCCACGTTTGCAAGTCCTGGCTCCTCTGCCTCACAGAGGCCATTCACCTTGGAGGGTCTTGGCTGCTGTTTGCTGCTGGCCCCTTTGAGTCTAGTCCTTCCACATCCCTTTCCCACGGTGCTTCTGGGGAGCAGGGGACAAGTGTGGATGTCAGTTCCTGCAAGTAAAACAACCAGAGAAAACACTACTGAGGGACCTGGGGAGGGGAGTTGGGACCCTACAGCCGAAGCACACAGTGGCCCTGTGGCCCAGCCTCATACCCACCTCGTGTTTGCTCCCCCAGGGTACACTGGGGCTGGGGCACCCACCCCATGTCTTATTCTGTCATCCCTAGCCACGCCTCGTCTGTCCTTCAGCGTGGCTTTGTCCAGTTCTTACCAATCTAGTTGCCCTTGTCCCTCTTATTGAATTCATTCTCTTCTCTCTGTCCGTCTCTTTCTGTCCCATTCCTCTCTCTTTGAATATATTTGTCCTGGACCTTATCTTTGATCTTCTCACATCTCTGTCTCATCGCTTTCTCTCTGTATGTCTTCCCTCTCATCTCTTCACTCTGCTTCCTGTTCTCTTCATCTGTCCCTCTCTCTCTCCACCCTTGTCTTTGTACATGTCTCTTCGAGGTCTCTATGAGTCCTCCTGTTGTTTTCCCTGTCTTCATCTCTCTGTATCTCATTTGTCTCTGTATCTATCTCTCCATGAATATCTCCATCTCTGCCTCCATCTCTGTCTTGACCCCTCTTCCTGGCTCCATCTTTCCTTCTTTCTTTGTCTCTTTCGGTATGCGTGTTCCCGCCCTGGTCCAGACCCCACAGCCTGTGGCCAAATCTCCTCTCTGGCCTGAGCCATGGGGTGTCCTAGATTCTGCTGCCCCCTCTCGGCCACCTGCCTGCCCTTCATTCTTGCTCCCAGGCTGTTGGCTATCAGCACAGAAATCCCACGTTCCCATCAGCCAGCTGGGAAGGGGCACGGCGGGACTGTCCCTGGGTGGCCTCTGGCCCAGAGAACTCCCCACAGCAAGGGAGCTCACTACCTCTACAGACTGGGATTCTTGGGAAAGTTCATTCTCACATGGAGAGGACAGAATGCTTGGCTCTGAATTCAAGCTGTGCATCCAGTGTCTGTTGTCTGTACATCCTGAGGTTCACATATCCACTGTGCCACAGCCTGGCGTCACTGGACTCTCAGAGGGTGGCCCCTGTCTGGGACCATAGGGCTAGAGCCCTGGAGACAGGGAGTATTGGTAGGTAATCCCCTTCGCACTCTTGCCTCTCAGAGGAAAGAGGAAGATCTGACAGGAGACTGATAGGAGACTATCTGAGGATGCCACTTGATGAGAAACGTTAATCTGAAGGTCAGTGGGTCTGTGGGGACTGTGTGGCAGAATCAGTCTAGGAGCTGGTCTGGGACATGCTTTTGAAGAGATTTTGTTTGAAAGGGCTGCTGGGGGGGGGGGTAGGCCTTATGCATCCAGTGTGAAGGGAGACTCATCTGAAAGTATATGTGTCTAAGAAGTAAGATCTCAATGCCAGGCATGGTGGCTCATGCCTATAATTCCAGCACTCAGGAGGGAGAAGCAGCAGGATTGCTGAGTTTGAGGCTTGCATGGACTACATAGTGAGCTCAGGGCCAGCCTGAACAGCAAAGGGAGACCCTGTCCCCCAAAAAAAGGAAGTAAGGAAGAAGGAAGGAAAGAGAGAAGAAATAAAATAAAATAAAATAGAAAGAAAGAGAAAGAAAGAAAGAGAAAGAAAGAAAAGAAAGAAAGAAAGAAAGAAAGAAAGAAAGAAAGAAAGAAAGAAAGAAAGAAAGAACGAAAAGAAAGAAAGAAAGAAAGACAGACAGACAGACCTCTGGTCCTCATTTTCCTGGAAATTTCTCAGTTTCAGCACTGAATATCTCAAGTCTTGAGAAACCCTCTGTCTCAAGTGAAGAGTGACAGCTGGTCACCTTGAGAAGACTTGTTTCCCATGCACATCTGAATGGGCAGGCTGATCTGGGGGGCAGGGTCTAGTTTGCCAGGTTGCCTTGCTGAAGGTTATTGTATTAAGCCAGAAATTTCTTTGGGCAGGGCCCCGCCAAGGAGGTGGATAAAGACCTTCCAGAAGGGCAGTGACTTGGGGAGTGGCCACCAGGGGGCAGGGCAGGTTCTCAGGAGATTCAGAGGCACTGTCCCCAAAGTGGGGCTGTCTTTAAAGGATGGTCACAACACGTGCAAGAAGAGGTGATGGTGTGCAGTTGTGCACTAGGATTATGTTTCTGTGTGGCTGGTTACCAGGGCCATGGCTGTGGTACTTTAATGGATGGCTGGTGGTGGAGAGTCCTTGATGTGGCCATGTCAAAGCCCTCCCTATGGCTGGAGAAAGACACCAGGAGCACCTTGGGCTCACCAGGACAGGGTGGCCGTGGGATTGGAGTAATCAAAGAAGGTTTTCTGGGAGGGCCTGAAGATGGGAGCCAAGGAACCAGGCTTCCCTACTTGCACCTGGCCCTGTCCTCAGAGGATTCTCTGAGATTCCAGACACAGGGGCTTAAGTACTTGGTCCATAGGGGGCAGTTTCCATGTGAGCTGTATGCGTGGTGCCTGCCTGGCTGTCATTCCGTCTTTGCTCCTGCTTCCTCGCTGGCTCTTCCAGCTGGACTGGCCCTGCCCTGCAACAGTTTTTCCTGTGCTCTGCTCCTTCTGTGCCTGGTTTCGCTGTGCTCAAGCCCAGGAAGCATGTGAGCCCTGCCTTCTCGAGACACTCCCTGCACGTTGCCTTTCTCCTGTGGATTGAAGCCTGCGTGTGCCAAGGTCGAGTTCTGTGGTCCTTTGTCTTATCTCAAGGACTTGGAAGTTCTGGGGGCTGGGTCTGCTAAAGTCTTGCAATGGGAGGGGCCTTAGGGACAAGTATGGATACGAAAAGAGTAAGGATCTCTGGGACAGGATCATAAAAGTGAAGCTATCACAGAATCCCCCAACTTCACCCCCAAATAAAATGAACAAAAGCCAACACAGAAACTGCTGCACACTCACCCACTCCCTTTAAATACAACAGCTGAAGAAAGTCAGAAGGTTCTTGTACTATAGTGAGGGCCAGACCTCATAACCCTACTTCAAAGTTGCAGTGAGAAAAGGCAAGCCGCAAAGCACCAAGAATTCTCACTAATGTCCTATAATCTGGGAGAAGTAGACTGGTGGGTGAGTAGACAGGCTTAGGAAAATTCTGGAAAAGAAAAATTTTGCAAGTACAAACCCCCATGTTTCTCTATGAGAACTGAGCAGAGGCAAAAAAAAAAAAAAAAAAAAAAGCTTGGCATCTTCCAGGGTATAGGGCTGAGGCTGCTGGTTGGGGGCAGGGCAGCCAATTTTAGTATATGTGCTGCCGAAGCGAGCACAAGGGGGCAGGGCAGCCAAAGCTGCAGAATTGGGGTGTTCTCCAACCCCTGGTTGGAGTAAGCTGTCAGCAGGGTCTCAGAGGAGGGATAGAACTCAAGTCCCAACAAAGTCAGCAGGCAGCCCAAGAGAAGCCACCCTCAGCGCACAGAACTGGAAGCAGCAGTCGAAGTAATAGCCCACTTTCGGGGACGTATAAACTGGACTGGACGAGTTGGGAAGGAGCTCAAGGACCTAGACTCTGGGGTAAGTAGGTCTCCTGAACATAAGCCCTGGCAGAGAGCAGCAGGAGGAAAGGAAATGGCATGGGCTTCAGGCACACAGACGGCAGCCAAACTGCAGGAAGGAAGAAGGGAGAGTGGAAAGAACAGAGGAAGGACAAAAAGGAAGGGAGCCAGAAATACAGAATGCAAAAATCAGTTGAAGAACCCAATCTAGGACGGAACACACAGCCAAAGGCATAAAAGATTTCTGGCAAGTTCTTCCCGTTATAGAAGGCCTTATTAATAGTATGAAATCAATAAGACAAAGAACCCAAGGACAAACAATGAAATAACAGGAGATGGACAGGGAAGTTACAGCACTAAAGGAAGGTAACAGAGGACCAAAGTAATATTACAAGTGTAATAAGTAAGCTGGAAAAAGCAAAACAGTAAGAAAAAAATCAAAAGTAATGTGTAGGAAAGGTTTGAGGTGGAGGAAATGTGATGGGGAAAAGTAGATACTACAAGAATTAGGAGATAAGAGTTGACAGGGTACTCTAAACATAGCTATCAGTAGTCTTAAAGTGGAGACCCCAATAATGGAACACAAAAAGATATTCAGGTGTGAAATACAGGCAGAAAAATCTTGGAAATGAAGGAAGAACTGAATATAGTTTGAAAAATTTATGAGAAAAATTAACATAGAATAACTGACATTCACACACAGTGATTTAGTTACCGAATAAAGATAAAGTAGAACACTTAGATACCTAAGCAGGAAAAGCAAGTCACTTACATGGGAGGAAATTCAATGTGACCTCAGACTTCTCCGAAGTAACATTTGACACAGATCATGAAACAATATCTATGAAGTTCTCAGGTTAAAAATGTGCCATCCAGGGGCTGGGGATTTAGCTCAGTGGTTCCAGCATCTGCCTAGCAAGCAAGGCCCCTGGTTTAATTCTCGTAACCACATACAATACCAGGCATGGTGACTCAACGCTCACCAGCAGTCAGTACCACACATCACAATGCTGGGCATGGTGGCTCAAGCCTGTAATACCAGCACTGGGAGGTTGAGGCAGGAGTTCAGTTGCTGTGAGTTCAAGGCTTGTGTGGGCTACATAGCTCAGGGCCAGCCTGAACTATAGAGGAGACCCTGTCACCCAAAATAATAACCAGCAAAGTGATAAATTTAAATCATGAATTGAGTTCTAGAGAACTCATCCTTTCTAGGAAAAAAACACTTAAAATCAGGCATACATGCCTGTAATCCTAGCACTCCAGAGGCTGAGGCAGGAGAATCCCCACTGAGTTCAAGGCCAGCCTGAGCTACATAGTAAGTTCAAGGCCACCCTGAACTACAAACCAAGACCTTATCTAAAAAAACAAATCAAAACAGAACAAAAAGGAAAAACCACTCAGTGACAAAAACCACTCAGTCAGCCAAGAGATTAATGAAAAGCAGGAGCCAAGGAAAGGAGATTCATGGTAAAAAAAAAAACAAAAAAAAAACCAAAAAACCTTGTGGTGACATTGATTCCATTTCGGTTAAAATTAAACTATGGGAATTTTAGTTGCAGAACAGAGTGTAAATACTGTAAATCCCGATAGAGTAAAAACAACACTGGCAACATAATGCAGAGTGGAAAGGAGGGAAAGGGGGCCGAGGGCTAATCACATTTTCTTTCACAGTTCAGAGTCAATTAATAGCATATAAAACTGAAATATAATGGGAAAAATCCTACTCCAACTTCTTAATTGAAATCATTTTTCTAAACTTGAGAGAGGTCTTAAAGAATGACTTTTTTTTGAAGTGAAGAAATACTTAGCCAATTTCAACTATTTCTTCATTTTCACTTCAGTTTTTTGCCCCTCTATTAAGTTCCAATTGAAGTACATTTTCTACTTTGGGTTACAAAAAAATTGACCCTTCTATACATTCCATTACGACAATAAAAACATGCCATTCTTAGATACTTTTCCTTTCTCTTCCCCCTCTCCCTTTCTTTCTATATACATATATGGCATATATATACACACACACACACATATGTACACATATACATACACACATATGTATATATGTATACATATATATATTTGTTACATATATTTGTTGCCTTCTCCTTTTCTTCGTTTCTTTCTTCTTTTTTTTGCATTTGTTCTGTTTTTTGGTGGTACTGGGGAATGACCCTAGGATCTTCACACTGAACTACATCCCCAGTCCCTTTTTTTAAATTTGGGACACAGGGATATAGCTCAGTGGTGCCCCATTTGCCTGGGAACCATATGGTCCTGAGTTCAAATGCTGGTACAAAACCAGTCGGGATAATCTTGCAAAGTTGCTAGTTTCAGAAATTGAAACAAGCTAATTTCCCAAGCTACTTTCAGAAATTGTATTCCTTCTGTCAGCCTCACAGGGTTCTGGGATTACAGGCAAGCACCACCATGCTTGATGATTTGCTACATTTTTTGTATTCTTTTGTATGAATATAGAAATATTTTAATAATAAGCATGCATTTTTTCAGCTTATTTAAAAATGTCTATCTTACTAAATTCTTTTTTCCCTGGTACTAGGCATCAAAGTCAGGATCTTGTGCTTGCCAGGAAGCGTACGGCTAGTGAGCTACATCTCCGGCCCTATCTTTCTATCTAGGTCTCAGGCAAATGGTTTAACTTCTGTGAGCTTCAGATTCTGCATCTTCAATTTGGGGATGATTAGATTTATGTTAGGGGGCATTTTGAAGATTGGAGGCAACATGTCACCCTGTGTGTGGTAGGCTGAATAATGGTACCCAGAGTGTCTACCTTCTAATTCTCTGAACTTGTGACCATCACCTTGTATGGCAAGGACTTTGCAGAGTCCTTGGGTCCTAAGGGTCTGGAGATGGGAAGACCACCCTGGACTACGTGGGTGGGCCTGATGTAATCACGGTGGTTCCAAAGGGCTGGTATTCGATCCCTGGTGCTGGGGGCTGGGGGGAAGGCCAGGGATTTAGCTCAAGGGGTACAGCACCTACCTTTTCTCCACAGGAAAAAGGGAGGAGGAAGGCGCATCTGAGTAGGTGCCGGATGACGGAAATGGGTTGAGAATGTGCTCGGAGGATCCATAAACAAGGGTCCATAACCAAGGGATACAGGCGCTAGAGGCTGGAAAGGCAAGAGTGCTAGAAGCTCCCAAGACTGCAGGAAGAACCAGACTTGCCAATACCTTTATCCCAGCAGAAATGAATGTCAGAGCTCTGGCCTTCAGGCTGTAAACAAAGCATAGAATTGTGTTGTTTGAAACCACTAAGTTTATAGTAATCTGCTACGGCACCAACAGGAAACTAATATTTACACCCTCCCATACACTCTTCTCTTTGCTCAGTTGACCTCCTTCTCCTTCTCCATCTCCCTCACCTAGCCAACTCCTTGTTTAACCTTTACTTCAAGTTTTCCCGGCATCTTCCACTTTCCCCTGTAGCCCAGAGGTGGGAGGAACGTCGTCCGTTGCAGCACTGTGTCAGGGCTGCTCGTGGGGAAGTCAGCCTCCCTCTGCCTCTGTCTCTCTGTGTGCACTTGTCTCTGTCTGTCTCTGTCTCTCTCACCATCCAGCTCAGTAAATGTTAAAATGAATATATAGATAGTAAGAGTCAGGCAAGTAGTAGGTGACTTTACAATCACCTACTACTTCTTTCTGTAGGTCAGGATCTCTCCTTTCCCTATTCTAAGTGTCTTTTTCTCCACATATACACATTTTGCCAATCCCAAGAAAACTGACCATGACATTGGTTCAAAACACAGAAAATCTGACACCTATTGTGTGATTCTGGCAGTAGATTTATCTCTGCAGGGGATGTGTAGGAAGACCCATGAACCTTTTCATGTATGTGTTCCCAGACATGTGGTATTGATGTATCGTTGAACATATGCAACTCTGTGTGAATGGATGTTTGTGCCCATGCTTCTGCCTGTGAGGAGACTTGTTACCTATCTGTATGTCTCTGCTTGTACGTGTGTGGGTCTCTGCTCTGTAGGTTATATGTATGTATGTGTGTGTATAGAGAAGGATACCTTTATTTTCTGCCTTCAAGCAGGCTGAGGTAGAAGTTGGTGTGCCCAGATAACTATTGGAATACCCATTGAGTTTCGTCCCAGTCCCAGTCTCAGTCTTCTCTTTCCTGTCACATGCAGAAAGTACTTTTTTTTTCCGGGTATCAAGGATCGAACTCGGGTCCTTGTGCATCCAAGGTTGGTGCCGTACCACTTGAGCTAAATTCCCCAGCCCCAGAAAGTATTTTTTTCTCCCTAACCTTAGAGGGAGAATTTCAGGCAAAGTCAAGTGAGCTGCAGACATCTTCCTGACTGGCCCTCTGGAAACCTAAGCTTCTTGAGGGATGATGCCATGAGAAGGGAGAGGAGATGAACATCCTGAGGGCCTTTCTCAGAAACAGCAGCGACTCTGTCTTTACGTGGGCAGGGAAACCTCAAACATTCCCTAATGTTGTCCCTGGAATGGAGGCGAGCTGAGCTCAGAAAGGCAGGATCCTGGACATACAGCTCCCAATTTTTGGTGTGTGTGTTTTGGTTTTTTTGGGGGGGTTGTTTGTTTGTGTCTTTATTTTTTGGGGAGAGGGTCTCATTATGCAATTCACACTGGCCTCAAACTCGCTATATAGCCCAGACTGACCTTGAACTTGTGGTGATCTTCCTGCCTCAGCCTCCCCACTGCTGGTATTATAGGACTGTGCTGCTACGCCCAGCCAGAGTCTCTAATATGGTACATCTCGGTGAAGACTATGCAATAGTTTTAGAATACCCAGGGCCTCTGCCCAGAAGAGGTCTTGATACTGACTTCCTGCCAGCTCCAGGGGCTGCAATCTGAGTGAGGAGTTAACATTTAGTTTGGTTTAGTTTTACCATTTCAACAAATTGCTGGTCAAATGGCCAGGCGTGGTGGTGCAGATCTGTAATCTCGGTGCTCTGGGAGTGTGAGGCAGAAAGATGCAAATTTGAGCCCAGTCTGGGCAATTTGGTGACTTATTGAGAACTTGTCTCAAAATAAAAAGGGCTGAGCCAGGCATGGTGGCTCACGCCTGTAATCCCAGCACTCGGGAGGCAGGGACCGGAGGATTGCTGAGTTTACGGCGGCTTGCCTGGGCACCATAGTGAGCTCAGGGCCAGCCTGAACTACAAAGCAAGACCCTGTCTCAAAATAAATATATAAATAAATAAATAAATAAAATAAAATAAAAAGGGCTGAGGCTATGGCTCAGTGTGAAGGACCTGGGTTCAATTTTCAGTGCCACTAAAGAAGAAAAAGGGAAAGAGGCCAGAGATTTAGCTCAGTGGTTCCAGCCCCTGCCTCCCAAGGGCAAGGTCCTGAGTTCGATCCCGGTAACCACATACAATGCTGGGCGTGGAGACTCACGCCCACCAACAATCAATACCGCATACCACAGAGCCAGGCGTGGTGGCTCACGCCTGTCATCCCAGCACTCGGGAGGCAGAGACAGGAGGATTGCTGAGTTCGAGGCTTGCCTGGGCTACATAGTGAGCTCAGAGCCAGCCTGAACTACAAAGCAAGACCCTGTCTCAAAAAAAAAAAAAAAAAAAAGGTGGGGGAGAGTGGCATTAAGTGCATTCACATTGTTGGGGAACCATATATCTCATTTTTATAAAATGGAAACACTACTGATTTTGTACACTTGAGCACTGGCCTCAGGGCCACTGGAAAAGCATGTACCAATGGGAGGGAGACTGAGACTGTGAGAAGCAGAGGACACGTTCCTGCCCAAGAGGGAAGGGCAGGAAGAAGGACGCGGGCCGGTGTGCTGTCAGTTCCAGACTCGGGGGGGCTGCAGAGGTGGACAGGATCATGAGCATGGCGAAGGCCAGGCTGAGGGCTGAAGACTTTCTTGAGAGTTCACGGCCTAGGGGGTGAGGGAGACCTGATCTGCTCTGAATTTTGGGAAGGCTGCTCTGAGGAAGGAAGAGGATGTGGAGCCTATGGTGGCCAAGAGTCCTGAGCCCTGAACACTGAAGAAGCACTTTGAAGGACGCAGGAGGTCAAGACCAGCTTCTAGCTATGTCCACACAGGAGGACTTGCAGCACGGCAAGGAAAACGGTGCTTTTTAGACCACATAATCCCACATCTCAATGAATGTGGCAGTTAGAGTGGAATAACTTGGTTAGCTTTGGGATCTTCCCAGGGAATTGGTGGAGCACATTACAGGGGGTGGGGGATGGGCACAGCCTTGGTAGTGTATCTAGTCTTCTCCTTTCTCTCTGGCACTATTCCTCTGCTCTGTTATCTGGCTGGCTTGAACATCACACATTTCTTCTTCCTCCACCTCCTCCTCCCTTCCTTCTCCTCCTCTTCTTCTCCTTCTTCTTCTTCTCCTTCTCTTCCTCTCCCTCTCCCTCTTCTTCCTCCTCCTCTTCTTTTTTTGGTTGTTTGAGACAGGGTCTTGCTCTATAGTTTAGGCTGGCCTCAAATTCACTATGTAACCTAGCCTGACCTCAGACTCACAGCAATCCTCCTGTCTCAACCTCTTGAATGCTGGGATTACAGGCATGCGCCACTATGCCTAACTCTGCCATGCTGTTTCTGCCTTGGAGCCAGCCAAGAATGGATTGAAACCCTTTAAAATGTGGGCCAAATTAGACCTCTCTTCTTTTAAATTTGTAGTGTCAGATATTGAGTTCATCAGTGGGACAGGTGAATAGTATAGTGAACAGACGGTGCAGAAGGAAGGCTGTAGAAGTCCTGTATAGTAGTGTTGACTGAGACATGGAAAGACTTTGCAAGCCTCAAATTCTATGGTATGATTTATTGAAATCCTCATTATAGG
This sequence comes from Thryonomys swinderianus, assembly GCA_004025085.1. Taxonomy (NCBI): domain Eukaryota; kingdom Metazoa; phylum Chordata; class Mammalia; order Rodentia; family Thryonomyidae; genus Thryonomys; species Thryonomys swinderianus. Next base: position 41,765 of record PVIC010000503.1, on the reverse strand, counting down.
AGGACAGGTTTTGGGCGAGCTGACAATAATCATGGCTTAGGCATCCTCTTGCCTATAGTCACACAGCAAGAAAGGGCAGACAGTTTCAAAGGTAGCCATTTCAATGTGAAGTACCGTTGGGTCCTCTGAGAAGAAGGCATCTACTCAGTAGTGAAGACAACGACCCTAGATTCAGACAAATCTTGGACTCTGTTGATTATGGGATGAGTTGATTAATCTTTCTAATGTTGTTTCCTTAAAAGGAAAATAGGATGACGGTACCTGCCTCATAGGATTGCTTTGAAAGTTTAATGAAATGATGAGAAACTGGCACAGCGCCTGCCATGTAGCAACACCCTGTAAATCTTTGTTCTTAGTAACAGCGGCAACAATAAATAACATTCTGGGACTCGAGGATGAGGTCTGGGTCAGTGTTAGAGCTTTGCCAGCGCAGACGTTTGCACTGAACCACAGACACTGAGAAGCTCACTAGAGTGAGGAAAGGAAGGAGGGGAGGGGAGGGTGTGCTCGCTGAAGGAGCTACAGAGGGGCCAGAGAGCTGCAAGAGGCAACACACCAGAGTTGCAAGCAATGCAGGAAATTTGAGTTCTAATCTGGACTTAACCACTTGTTGCTATGGCCCCCTCGGCTCCCCGGAGCCTTGGTTTCCTCATTTGTTTCTTGGCCCTGTCTTGCATCCAGGTGAGGATTATATATGAGGAATGTAAAATTGTAACAGAGTCTAGGTGCTTCATAAACAAGAATTGTCATTTTAGGAGGAAGATGAAATGTTCTCAGAAAAAAAATGCCTTCGTGGAAGACTAGGAGAGCTAGAATTTCAAAAAGGGATCAACAGCCTCGGTGCTGCCAAGTAGTCAACAAAGATTAAAACTAAAAAATATTCACTGGATGTGACAAGGAGGTGAAAGTGACCTTGGTGAGCCAGCTTCAGGGATGGTGAGAGCGGCAGGCGGGGGCAGCAGCTGAGGAGAGCTGGGAGGTGGGGAAGTAGAACCACAGAACAAGGTGACAGCTTGGGAGGGATGATGAGGCGTGAGTAGGCGGGTAGGGGACAGTGATGGGCATAGTTCTCAGACGGGGAAACCGGAGCACATGGCAGCCCGCCTGTCCCTCAACATTGCTGCCGCGTGCCCTCCTTGCCCTACTCTCTGAGTACTGGCACCAACTTTGGGACATTGTGTTTTCCACACAAAGCCTCTCTGTCTGGGTGCAGTCCCTGCCCTCTAGGTGCTCCTTGGGCCATAACATAGGTCCCTCAGTGCTGGGGCCAGACACCTCCTCTTTCTACCCTACTTTGCAGCGTGGCCTGAGGAAAGTTGAAGCAGCCACACCTGCCAGGGCTTTCGGCCCTCCCTGGCCCTGCTGCCTGGCTCTGCATGGCCCAGCTACTGAGACAGCTGTCAGTTATATCCCTTCTCCTGAGTCTTTTCCACTAATATTTGTGGATGTGAGAAACACACAAGAAAAATTTAAATATTACCAAAAAATCTTCAGATTCCACATTTTTCTCTGTTCTCCTTCCTGTTTTTTAGTTCTTTTAAAAGAATCGTCTCTATTATATCGACTTACACTGTTTCTCTATCTCTCTATATATACACATATAAATATATACACACATTTAAATATATACATATAAAATATATATGTATGAATATATGCATACATAAATATACATTTTTATATAGACATACATAAAACTGGGGTGTTTACACTAAGGTACTCCCTCTGCTCCCCTTAATATTTATTTCAAAACGTGGTCTTGCTAAATTGCCCAGGCTGACCTCAAATTGACGATCCTTCCGCCTAAACTTCTCTTAGCCACCGAGATTACAGGTGTACACCATCCTGCCTGCCTTTTAGTTACTCATTCTTGAAACCACTAAAATCCCGCTTCTACTAATCATCTCCATTTTTTTATCGCCCAGTGAATACTCTGAACCAAGATAATCAACAACCTCCTTGTTCTTAAGTCAAAGAGCCCTTTTTATACGAACTTCTAGACCTTTCTTGGATATTTTGGATTACTGACTCTTCTTTCTTGAGCCTCTGTCCTTTCTCAGCTTCCTAAAATTATTATTCCCCCTGGTTTTCCTTCCACGTCTCTGACAGCTCCTTCCCTACCAACTTTACAGATTTACCTTTTCCTACAGGGTAGACTCTTTTGTTTGTGCGGGTGGCACCGCCTTCTGGTGGGAGGGGTCTTTCATGGTGTGGCTACTGTGGAACCGCCTCGGCCCCGCCCCAGACAGATCACTGGTGCAGGAAAGGACATGTGACCAAAGCCTGCCTGAGGAGAGTGAATTCCTAGGAATTCTGAAACTACAGCTGAGGAGGATAAACCGCAACTGGAGCAGAACAGATGGTTACCTGGATTATAAACAGTGAGATGTGAGGATTGTCAGCAGCTGGGTTTGTTCTGATGCAGACTGGAGGAGCACTGGAAGCTTTTCTGTATCAATAGAGGAGAGGAGGCAAAGGAGAGGGTAAAAGGGAGACATGGAGGGGGAAAAAGACAATGAGAGTGAGAGTCAGAGGGAGCAGAAAGGAGTCAGAGAAGTGGAAGAGTCCCAGCTTTAATTGCTCCAAGCTCCAGTCATACCTTCTTTTTCTTTGAGGTAGGTCTCATCATGTACTTCAGATTGGCCTTCAACTGTTTAACCCAGGCTGGTCTTGAACTCACAGCAATCCTCCTTCCTCAGCTTCCCAAGTGCTAGGCTTACAGGTATGTGCCACTACACCTGGCTCCAGTCTTTTTTTTTTTTTTTTTTGAGACAGGGTCTCCCCTTGAAGTTCAGGCTGGTGCTGAGCTCACTATGTAGCCCAGGCAAGCCTCGAACTCAGCAATCCTCCTGCCTGCGTCTCTCGAGTGCTGGGATTACAGGTGTGAGCCACCATGCCCGGCATTGTTGTATGTGGTTACCGGAATCAAACTGAGGCCCTTGTGCACTGAACTCAGGCCCTTGTGCTTGCTAGGCAGGCGCTGGAACCACTAAGCTAAATTTCTGCCCCCCAGAAAGTTTATTTTATTTTTTTATTTTTGAGACAGGGTCTCACTTTGTAGTTCAGGCTGGCCCTGAGCTCACTATGTAGCCCAGGCAAGCCTCAAACTCAGCAATCCTCCTGTCTCTGCCTCCCGAGTGCTGGGATTACAGGCATGAGCCACCACCCCCGGCATTTGTGGTATGTGGTACTGATGGCTGGTGGGCGTGAGTCACCACGCCCAGCATTGTATGTGGTCACCAGGATGGAACTCAGTACCTTGGGCTTGCGAGGCAGGCGCTGGAACCACTGAGCTAAATCTCCGGCCCGAAAGTTTATTTTTTTTTTTATTTTTTATTTTTTTTTTTTGCTTTTGGAGACAGGGTCTCGCTTTGTAGTTCAGGCTGGCCCTGAGCTCACTATGGTGCCCAGGCCAGCCGCCGCGAACTCAGCAATCCTCCTGTCTCAGCCTCCCGACGAAAGTTTATTTTTTAAAAAAACTTTGGATCGGGCCGGAGATTTAGCTCACCAGCCATCAATACCACATACCACAAATGCCGGGCGTGGTGGCTCACACCTGTAATCCCAGCACTCAGGAGGTAGAGACAGAATTGCTGAGTTCGAGGCTTGCCTGGGCTACATAGTGAGCTCAGGGCCAGCCTGAACTGCAAAGCGAGACCCTGTCTCAAAAAAAAAACAAAAAAAACTTTGGATCCTTTTTTATACTAATCACAGGGTTTGTACTATTATTTTTTAATATGTTAAAAACATAAAAAGGAAAAAATAAATATAATTGGTATACCATAAATATAATTGGTGTACCATACAATACAAAACACTTTTTTTTTAACACAAGATTCTCATTGTGTCATTCAGGCTGGACCTGAAGTCGCTATATAGTCCAGATAGGCCTCAAATTCATGGTAATCCCCCTGCCTCAGCCTCCCAAGTGATAGGATTACAGCTGTGAGCCACCAAGCCTGGCCTAAAATCAATTTTAGAATATTCCATCGCTCCCCAAAGGAAAATTATACCTATTAGCAGTCATGCTTTACTTCTCCCAAACTGTCTCAGTCCTAGGAAACTACCCACAAATCTAAATCTTCCTTTCTTTCCTTCCTTCCTTCTTTCCTTTCTTTCTTTTTTTCTTTTTCTTTCTCTCTTTCTTTCCTTCTTTCTGTTTGTTTTTTGAGACAGGGTCTCAATTTGTAGTTCAGGCAACCCACAAACTCATAACAAACTTCCTGCCTCTGCCTCCTGAGTGCTGGGATTATAGATGTGAGCCACCACACCTGGCATTGTGGTACGTGGTTATCAGGGATTGAACTGGGGACCTTGCACTTACCAGGCAGATGCCAGAACCACTGAGGTAAATCCCTGGCCCTGGAAAAGTATTTTTCTAACCAAATGATTTATTTAAAGATTCTTGGAAAAAAAGTGAATATGCGAACCACTTAAAAGACTGTTATTACCAAGACTGAAAGTGAAATTCACAAATTTCAAAACTCTCCAGAAAACTCCATGTAAAATCCCAGAATACTAGCCAGTTTAAAAATGATTACAATTATTTTTTTAGCTGAGGATTTAGCTCCGGGCTGGCTCCAGTCATATTTTTGCAGGAGGATTCTATAGATTTCTAAAACCTATAGAAACCCTATAGGTTTCTAAAAATCTTTCTTTTGCCTAAACTAGTCCAAGTTTGGTTTCTCTGATACAAAAAGGTACCAGGACTAAAGTACTCCAAGGTAGACAGAAGCAGTAATGATCTCTTAATCCCAGCCTGAGGACTTGGAAGTCTTTTTTCCCTCTGTTTAGTACTGGAGATCAAACCCACAGGCTCACACATAGGACGCCAGTGCTCTACCACTAGCCCCCCACCCCCTCCAGCCCCGGTAGCAAAGCCACTAGCTAAGTAACTGCTGTTGTCTCTTGTGTTTTATGTTATGTGCCAGCTGAACCTGAAGCACTTGAAGACAGAGCAATAAAAAAACAAGGTGAACAAAATGAGTTATCCAGGACTGGTGGTCTGCAAGCAGTTAGGGGGAAACAGAGTACACATTTAACTTGGAAAAGAAAATTTGTTTTAGTTTTGATCTCAGATTGCTGCGAGTTAGATAATTATGTGCCTTGCTGAGTTTCAGAAGCTGTTTTTTGCTACTCTGTAATGTGAATATTCTGATTAGAAGAGTGAGATCCCAGAAAATCAGGACAGAGGAACAATGAAAGATCCGGAGCCTTAGGGACCCCTTCTTGTCCCTACCTGGCAAGCAAATACAATGAAGCCTCCCATGGTAAAGTACATTAAATGGAATGCGTGAGACATGAACATCATTCCAAGGTAAGACAAAGAAGAAAGGCTTCAAGCCCTGTCAGGCCAGCCTCTGATTTCCTATTAATCCAAGTGGCACAGCCACAGGAATTAAAGGAGCTCCCAGATGTACTGCAACAAATGAGAAATCACTCTAAAAGGTTGCTCAAGCCTGGATCTTTCTGGAGGTTCACAGAACATCAGAGATCATAGTTCGGAGAAAAATTCTATGGTTAGAGTACTACAGATCTCTTGTATCTATGGACGTCCTTCACCTTGTGTGTGTGTGTGGGGGGGTACTAGGGATGGAACCCAGAGCCTTTGCACTGGGGTACATCTCTAGCTTTTTTTGTAGATAGGGTCTTGCTTTGTTTTCCAAACTGGCCTTGAACTCCCTGCATACCCCAGGGTGGCCTCAAACTCACTGTAACTCTCCTACCTCAGTCTCCCAAGTGTGCCACCACAACCAGCCTAAAAGAACTTTTCTATGTAGGAAAGTTTCCATCTAAAAATCCTACCTCCTGGGCCAGGGATTTAGATCAGTGGTGCCACACCTGCCTGGCAAGTGCAAGGTCCTGCATTCCATCTCTGGTACCACAAAAAGAAAAAAAAAAACTGTCTTAAAATCTACCACCTGAGTATAGAAGTCAAATTCAATTCCCAGAACCCCTTGCAGCTTGCATACAGTTAGTTCCATGTGAAAGTGAATACAAGTGAGGTAAAAATTACTAAAGTTCACCAATATTTCTGTTTCTCTTCTTCAGAGTACCAGGAAGATTATACTTCCTGTGTTGATGTTAGGTTTCCCTTGATGACTATGAGATTTGTTTTGATCAGTGCAGTGTACACAAAAGCCAGTAATGCTCTTCCTCACTCTTCTCCTGCCACGGCAAACCTTGCAACTAATTTCAGGAAGAAATCATCATAAAATAGTGGAGGCTTCAACATCCTGAATGTTTCAGTGAACACAGGAACAAGACTTCTCTGCCCCGTTCCCACCCAAGAGCAAGAAATATTTCTGTGTTGTTTGAAGCCAGTAAGATTTGGAGATTTATAATTACTGTGCTACCTGGCTAATCCTGATGATATTAGTAGGGGCCAGTTTGGACACATGGCTCCGATTTCTGCTGTTGCCAGCAGTAACACAAGTGTCCAGCCTTGGAGGTGGTAGTGGCAACTGTAGTGGTTTCCCAGTGGTTGCAATAATGAGCTCCTACCATAGAAGTACCACAGAGCTTGTAAAATTGGTAGTCAAATTGAACTCCTGGTGCTCAGTATTTAGAGTGCAATGGCTGTGGTTTCCTCATCAGGTTGTGTGGTATGGTTTGGGTGTTGTTCCTAGAAGTGTAGCCTCAAGTCCATTTCCTAGGCCCTCTTAACATTTCTGCACCAAGTAATCTCTTTTAACAAATTTCTTTTCTGCTTCAGCTATCCCCACAGTAGATTTTATTATTTTTGAAAAAGAACCCTGCCTGAAAAAATTACTATATTTAATAAATCTCAGATTTCATCGATTACAAGAGACAAGTTATTTTGTGAACTTCTAAGAAAAAAGAGGCTACAAAACTATTACATGCTATCAATTGAAAAGCACATTCTGATTTCAGAATGGTCTAAGCTACCAAAAAAATGCCCCTTAGAATCGATGAAATATGTTATTAGCAAATGAAAGTCCCCAAATGAAATTGATAGGCAGCTGATTATGGTTTTAAGAGAATTGTGTCCAATTGTATCCATGCAGCAGGCCCTTGTTTCTATTCCCAGCGCGCACAATGAATTGTATGGGGGGGTTAGTTTTTCCGCTTGCAGTCCTCATAAATGCAGAGATCTATGATTGCTCAATCCCAAGGATAATACTGAAGCCACGACCAGAAAGTATAGTGCTACTAACACTACAGCGGCACATAAAGAACTCCGTTACATGGCCCTCTCAGATCACTGGATAAGGAATCTCATCGTTGTGGGCAAAACCTGAGGCAGCCAGATTGACTGACAGAGGAACTTCCCAGCCAAAAAAAATGAGTCAACAAACAGATGCCATGAAGTTTTCTAGTCCCATCATTTTCATTATTATTCATGGTCAAAAAAACATAGATGATGCTATTGATTTGTGACCAATGTTCAATGCTTGCATTTAATCTGTTACTCGCATCTCTGGATATTAGGACTCATTTTGCTTGAAGGTAGTCCCAAAGCAGTTAATTGAATCCCATTGAATTTGATTTGGTCCTCATTCGACTTGGCTTTCAACCAGAATCATGGGAAGAATTAAGTTTGTATTATATACATATATATGTGTTCATAAACTTTATATCTATTTATCTATCTCTTTATCAACATAATAAAATGAATGTATTGGACCAAAAAAAACCCAACCAACCAAACAAAAAAAACCGGTGGACCGTAGCAAATGCCTGGAAGATGCAAACCATACCAGTTAAAAGGTAGTAGCACTGTTAGAAGCCATATTCACACCTGATGAAGAACTAACTAGAGCACAATGAGACATCACCCAGAGAGCCTACATTTGAAGAATGGAGTCCTATGACATAAACTTTCAGAAGCAGTTTCTGGATGTGTCACAGTGTTGCCCCTCATTGGAAAGGAGTTAAATTTATTGACTATGTATAATGGGGTGGTTGGATTATGTACGTATGTTAGGTAGCTTCCTATTACTGTAACAAGTACCCAAGATAGTCAATTTATAAAGAGAAATGCTTACTTTTGGGTCACAGATTTGGAGGTTTCCATGCACATGGGTAGCCTGGTTGTTTTGGGCCTGTGTAAGGCAGCAGACCAGCAGGGGCAGTACGTGGTGAAGCCAAACCACTTCATGACTAGGTTAAGCAAAGGGGAGAAGCTCGGTGTGGTGTAATCCTAGTACTTAGGAGGCTGAGTTCAGGAGGATCACTGTGAGTTTGAGGCCAGCCTGGGCTACACAGTGAGTTCAAGGCCAGTCTGAACTACATGGTGAGACCCTATCTGGGGGTCAGGGAGAGGGACAGACAGAAAGACATAAAGAGACCAGAGTCTCACTGTCTCCTTCAGGAGCAATCTGCAGTGACCTAAAACCTCCCACTAGGCCCTACTTTATAATTTTAAAGCACCTCCCAGTAGTGCCAAGTCAGGGACCCAGCCTTTAACATGTGGAACTGTGAGGGTCATTGAGATACACTATTGCAGTAGGTGAGGGTATTTTTGGAATCATATACAGTGGTACCTTAGTTCACGAATTCAAATTCTCTCCACCATTCTGGTTGTAAACCAGATGAAAACCAAACCAGATTTCTCCATAAGGTCAACATTGAACCTAACCATTGAATTTCATTTGGTCCTCACCCAATTGGAATCATGGAAAGAATTAAGTTGTGACTATATATATGACAAAAAATGGAAACCAGCCTGGAGGTAGAAGTGGCAGGGACTTGGGGTAGGGAGTAGTTGGCAGGGGTTAGGGGAGGGAAATGAGGAAACAGGCAGAAAGTAACAGATGAGAGATGGGGTGAGATCCCCAGTACCTCTCCCTTCTCTCTCCCTCTCTCTCCCTCCCTCCCTCCCTCTTTCTCTGTCTCTGCTTACACCAGTTCTCATTGTCCTTGGCTGAACTCATCTAGTTTCTGCCTAAAGTACCACTCTGTGGCTAGTAACTTACAAAATGTAAGCTTTCAGCATGGCTTCTCTTCTCAAGCTCAGACCTGTTTATCCAAGTGCCTACAAAACATCTCCACTAGGGTGTCCTACTGATACAAATTCAGCATATCTGAAAGAAATCATCCCCTGGCCAAGTACCCTGGTGAAACTCACTCTCCTGTAGCCGCCATCACAGTAAATGGCATCCAGCACCCCTGCCCTCTAGCCAGTGCCCAGATTTTCCCCTCCCTCTTACCTCCCTTTCCCTTTAAGTTCCTTTAGTTTTCCCACTATAGTTCCCAAATGTCCTCAATACTCTCCTGCCGTCTTCACTTGCTTGGCACCATCACTTCAGCCTCTCCTTTTTATTTCTTTGTTCTCAAAGGCCTTTGTTACCCATTTCCACCCAGCAGCCCAAATCATCTGTCTAATTTCTAGATATGATCACATTACTCCTCTGCTCAAAATTTTTCAGTGGCTTCCTGCTATTATCAGGATAAAATTTGAGCTCCAGTAGCTAGGTCACAAAATTCACTCATTTCACACTCAGATGTGCAATAGTGTGTCTCCTCTGTTTCCTATAATTGAACTGATCTTTCTCACAATGCTCTCACCCTGCTGGGATGCTGGGGGTAGGGGAGGACTAAAATTAATCCATTTCTGGTCAACTCCATAAGGTCCAGAATTTATTTTAAACACTCTTTAACTCAGTAACTTCAGATGACTCAATCTTCCAGATTATTTTATTCTTCCTTTTTTCTTTTCAACACAGCACATGGCTATCTAGTGAGTTTTAGGTGAATTTCATGGCACTGAAAGAAGGGACCCCTCTAGTTACCTGTTCTTTGGGGTTGTCTGCTGACATTTACTGAAATGTAGTTGGTCTGACAGAAATGAATGAGTGAAAAGCAATCTCGGCATGTCATGACTACCATAACCATCCTACAGGCAAGGAACCTAAAGTTCAGAGGGGAAGAAACAAAGTGTCAGGACCGAGAGATCAGCAGCACCCTTATTCCAGCAGGCACTTGGCTAGTCGAATCTTAAGTGCAGAGAAAAGTTAAGGCTGGATTTGGGAGGACAAGTCTTCCTGACAAAGCTTCAGAGATGTGCCTGTCCATGGAGAACGCTGTATGTGAGTGAGCAGAGAGGGGGGCCTAGACCAGAACACTGGAGAATCACTGGGAGGGTGCAGGTAGAGCACATCTGGCACATGCAAGAGCCCGGATCCATCCTCAGGGGCAAAATAAGGCCTGGCATGTGAGGGCTGGGGTTGGAGGCCCACTTGACTGCTCTTGTCCAAACTTCTTCTTCTTGGGAATGCTCCTAGGATGGAGAGTCGGACTTCCACGAGGGCTGCACCATCCTTCAGGGTACCCACTCCTCTCTGTCCAGGGCTTCCTCACAGCCCAGCCATTCACAAACCAGCCATCTGCACTGGGTGAGAACTCACTAAATGCAGCTGAAGAACTTGTGTTGCTAGAAAATCCTCATGCCACCTCCTAGGATAGGGATGTGCGCGGTCAACGACAAACCCTCTGAAGTGTTGATGCAGGTGGGCACGCGGTGTGCGGGAAGGAGTCCTTGGTGGTGAGGTTGAGGACTCTCAGGTGTGACAGAACTTCTTGCTGATGACAGGACAGCCCTCGCCCAGACAAGAGTGGTTTCTTCAGATGTGAGTTACAGAAGACCTGGCCTTCCTCCGACCTTAATGGAGTAGCAATTCCAGGTTCGGAAGGTACAATAAGAAGATGGGCCTCGCCTCCCCCACCCCCTCCCGGGACACATGGAGACCAAGTATCCCCTCAGCCCTCCGCCCCCCCGCGACCCGGGGCGGTCCTGTCCCACCCCGGAGCGCGACCAATGGCCGGGAATTTGACGCGCCCAGCCAATTGAACCGCGGCAGCCGCGCAGAGGTGGCTCCGCCCCCTATAGCGGCGGGCCGCCGGCCCCCCGGGAGGCGGGACTCTTCGCTGTTTTTGAGGCTGGCCGAGCTCGATCGAGCTCAGCCGACGGTCGCCGGCCGCAGCCGAGCCCAGCCGAACGCAGCCGAACCCCGCGCCGTTCCCGCCGCCGCCGGAGCGAGCGAGCGGCCGCAGCGGCGGGGGAGGCGCCGCCCCAGGGGGAGGAGGTGCCGGCTCGCCGCAGACCGCCCGCGGCAGAGGCCGCCCCGGTCGCGCCGCGGCGGGAGCGGCTGGGGGGAGACCCGGGGGAGTGGACGTCTCCCCTGCCTGCTCCCTCCTCCCGCCTCCCGCCGCTCGCCGCCCCCCGCCCGCAGGCGTCCGAGCCGCAGCCGGCGCCGAGCTTTCCGCTGCCCCGGACCCTCCCGCGGCGCGCACCGTGCCGAACTCAGGTAAGGGGGGCCTCCCGGCACGGGCGCGGGACCGAGACCCAGAGACCCGAGACGGAGACGACGAGACGCGGGCTCACACGGAGACAGAGACGCGCGCCGGAGGAGAGACAGACACAAAGGCAGAGACCGCGGGAGACGCACAGAGCCACCGAGACAGCCCCTACGGAGAAGGGAGACACGTCCACGAGGACAGAGGGACACACAGCCGGGAAAGGAGATACGCAGAGACAGACTGGGAGAAGAAGGAGACACACATGAGACACATTCAGACACTTAGTGATGGGGACACACAGAGGGACGAATGCAAAGAGATACTGGGAGAGACAAGCAGCCACAGTCAGGTGAGAGGTGGGTACGCGGAGCAGAGGCACACATCCAGCAAGGGTACAGAGAGCAGGACAGCCAGACAGCCAGACACCTGACCTAGAGACGGTGCCAGGGAGCGGCACACCTAGGGACACAGCCTTGGCTACACAGAACCCACACATGCCTGCCAGGGCCTCCACAAAGTTCCCTCTGTGTGAGCTGGCACCTCTGCAGGTCTCCTGAGCTGGCTGGCTGCAGTCCCGGGAGAAGGGGGGTGCCCCGACCTCACCAATGCTGATCAAAATCGCCTTCCTGCTGGGCCTTGAGCTCCCTTAGTCCCACCCACCAGTGGGGTGCTTGGAGGGTCAAATCTTCTTGGGCAGAGCTGTGCCCACCAGTTCTAAGGAGAATGAGTTAAGAGGTTGCCTGCCTACTTTAGCTTCCCGACTCTGGCTACACCTGAATCCAGGTGCCCAGAGCTAGGCCTGAGAATTGGGGTGTTGGCTCTGTTGGGTATCTGAGCGTGCTAGGACCTGGGTCTGCTGCCAGGGTGCCCAGAGATGTGACAGGAGCTTACCCTAAGGTTCCCTCTCCTTCATCCTCACCACCCTTCCTTTGCTCTGTACTCCCCAGGCGCAAGACTGCAGGTGGGCATCTGTGCTGCCTGGGAAGCACTCAGTGTGCAGACAGGACAGCCCCTTTGGAAAGCTGACCACACCGGAGTTCCGACTCGGCATGGACCTTGCCACTGAGGCAGCTCCACTCTCTGCCCTGGTCTGAGGGTGCTGCCCGTCATGGGGGCAGCCATCTCCCAAGGGGCCCTCATCGCCATCGTCTGCAACGGCCTTGTAGGCTTCTTGCTGCTTCTGCTTTGGGTCATTCTCTGCTGGGCCTGCCACTCTCGCACTGCAGATGTCGATTCTCTCTCCGAATCCAGTCCCAACTCCAGTCCTGGCCCTTGTCCTGAGAAGGCACCACCCCCCCAGAAGCCTAGCCATGAAGGCAGCTACTTGCTGCAGCCCTGATGGCCCCTGGTCTACTCGGGAGCCTGAGACCTAAGTCTCCCCCACTCAGAGCCTAGAATCAGGATCTCAGAGTTGAGTCAGCCTGCGGTCCAGAACTCAGAGTCTACCTTGCTTGGGTCTGGACCCAGCAGCCTGGCTGACTCTAGCCAGCCTGACTCCAAGAAAGGGTTGGGTGGTCCTAGATGGATAGGCCTGGGTGGGAGTCCAGGAGTTGGTGCTAGGGGCCCAGGCCTTCTGGACTCTGCTCTGTCCTGAGGGCCGAGGGCTGGGTTTACCCTTTCCCTAGGCTCAGTCCCTCTGGGTCCTGTAGGGTCAGAGAAGCAAAGTGGAATCCATGGCAATAATGGGAGGGTGTCTAGGCTGGGCCCCTCCCCTGGTCTTCTTACTGTTTGCCAGATAATAAATGGAACTGTGGCTCTACCCTGAGATTTTCTTCTCTTACTGGAGACCTTGTGGTAGTAAAATTAAAGGTATAGAATGAGTTTCCAGATACAGATTTATTTGTATAAAGTAACAGGATAATGTCTTACCCCTGGTACATACTGGGAGAGAATGAGAACAGCAAATGTTGGGGCCTAATCAGGTCCTTGGTTCACCTGCTGAATGCGTGGACATCTTGGTTGCCCGCCCAGGGGCTGCAAGTCCTGGGTTCAAATGGAACAGGGACTGAAGCCAGGCCCTCAGGTTTTGGTTTTCACTTCCCTCACCAGATTCAGCAGTCTGTCCAATTTTGCGATCTCCACAGCTGGACCTTTCTGCACTTCTTGCCCTTTCTTTTCCTAGGGAGAGGGAGAATATGCACAGAGGAAGAATGGTGAGGATGGGTTACTGCCTCTGTCTGGGTGCCAGCACTGACTCTGCCCAGTCTGCCTTGGCTGTGCCTTTCTCCTCCCTTCAGTAAATTTTGTGTCCCTCCTGCCTTCCACATTCATGTGATCCTCTTCCAACTCCGGTTAGGCGATCTGGGGCCACCTGAGCCTAAGGAAGATATCTAGCTCTGGTTCTGAACCACAGCTAGACAGTGTCTTGCTTCTGGCCTGAGTGGAAAAGGCACCTATCCTCTGACCCTCAGGCCAGGGACAACTGTACAGGAAGCTCTGGGAGGATTAGGGCCTGACTGTCGGGACCACCCTTCCCACAGAAGAGCAGAGTCCAGTCGAGGAGCAGAAGAGGCAGAGGTGCGGACAAAGCTACAGGGGCCTCTTCTGGTGCTCTTCCCTTCAGGTCTGGTTCAGGGCGGAATGCCATTTGGAGCTCTGACCTGCTGTGTTAGGCAGACCCAGGGTGAAGGTCTGAGGGTACCCCCAAGACAAGATGGAATATCCATGTGACTAAATATCATTGACTGGGACTGTCCCTCAGAAGAGAAGATCCTGACTCCCTCCTGGGTGCTGACACCACCCACGCCAACTCAAATTCAAACTCCTTCTGCCTCCGCTCCCAAGTATTCCTTCGAAGCCCCAGCTCCTCACAGCCCAGGGCCAGTCATTACCCAGTTCACTTCTATCTTGAGGCAGAAGACAATGATCATTTTCTCTCTTCCCATGCACTCTCCTGAGTTAAACTAAGGATCTGTTGCCTTCACCCCCCACCCCCTGGGATTTAGGGGCCCCTTTTATTGGAGGAACATCTATTTTTCACACTGGGAATTGAACCCAAGGCCTTCATACTGAGCTGCACCCCCAGCCCTTTTATTTTTTATTTTGAGGTGGGTTCTTGCTAAGTCCCTGAGTTGCCCAGGCTGGCCTCAAATTTTAGAATTTCCTGCTTCACCCTCCCAGAGTGCTGGGATTACAGGCATGTATTATCATATCTGGCTTGGACCTGGGTTTTAGTTTCAGCTTCATTAACTCCCTGTATGACTGGGCAAGTCCCTGGGTGTTGTTTGTTTAAAAGAGAGCCTCACTATGTAGTTCAGGGTGGCCTCAAATTCATGGTATCCTCCTGCCTCAGCTCCCAAGTGCGGGCATTGCGGGCACACAGCACCACACCTGGCTGTCCCTGGCCTTTCTGAGCTTGTTTTCCCATCTACAGTAGTAAAGAAAAGCCAGCCCTTGATGACTGACAGCAGGAATCGCAGGAAGCTCCCCGAGCAGGGCCACCCAGGCCTTGGTGGCAGGCCCTCTGGGATGGGCAGTAGGGATAGCCGGAGGATTTCCTTTTGTAGGAATCACTTGGCTGCTGATAGAATCAGATGTTAATTTCACAGGAATCTAATCCACCCAAGTCCCGGCCCCTGGTTATCCTCTGCTCAGGTCCCCAGAGTTGAGGGTCCCCAGGTACACAGCCCAGCATGCCCAGCCATGGCTGTGCTTCCCTGAAGAGTGACCATCATCCTCCCAGAGGGCTGTCCAGCTTTGCCAGCTTAAGCCTGCCCCTCTCTCTCCTCATTAAATTAAGAACAGATTTTATCTGTTCCACAAACAGTGCTGCCTCGTTCCCCTTCCTGAGGCCAACTAGCTGGGCTCAACAAAGAGATTCAGACCACGCCCGACCCCCCCCCCAGCCCACCACGGCCTCTGGGCCACAGCTGCAGGCGCTTAGCAGCCTTCAGAATATTTATAGCCAAGTCCACCCCCTCCCCCAGCTGGCTACAATTACAGGGCCAGCGTACTCCCGGCCCTTTCCTCCAAGCTACGGTGAGGGATAGACTAAGCCAATACCACAGGGATGCTGCAAATGGTCCTTGCCTAGGTGAAGGGGTAGTAGGGGAAACCAGTAGCTAAAAGCGACAGGCTTCTGCCCCTGCCTCAAACTGTGTTAATGCCAGAAATTGCAGCCCGGAAGTACAGTGGTCAGGGCAACCTGGCCCATCCCTGATCCTGGGCCAGAACCTGTCAGAAAGCCAAGAGCCATTTTTCACTCTCTGTACACAAATGGACAGGACTGGTATCCAGGTTCTTGGGTTTTGACTTTTTAAATTAGGTCCTGGAGCTCTGGATTCTAACACCCGGACTTTGAAGTCTGGATTCCTAAGTCTGAATTTGGACTCAAGTCTAGACTGAGGTCATGACTCTGAGCTCTGTTTGCTGTATTTGGGGCCCTAGGGCTCTAGGCTGGTTCCCGATCAGTAGAGAACCCAGAAGCAGGCATCAGAGCTTAAACGGAGGACTATGTAGCTGCTGACCTAGTTTGCCTCCTCACAGCTTGTTTTCTCCTTCCCTGAGCACAGTTCCTAGCTCAAGGACCATTTGGCCTGGAGCTCTGAAGCAGCCCAGTGATGAAGCATTAGCTAAATCTCAAATTCCCTGCCAGGCTGGCCTGTCACACCCACAGCAGAGCCATTGATATTCTCACTCATGCCTCCCCCTGGCGTCAGACCCATGAGCTCACTGGTTATCTCTTCCCAGGGCCCACAGGTAACTCCGATGTAGCGTGTCAAAACTGACTTCTTTTTCTCATTCCTTCCTCTCCTGTGGTCCTCATTCACACAGCGATACCATCTTCATCCTGAGTCCTTCCAGCAGAAATCTGGGTTCGCCCCTGTGTCATCCCATTCTTACCCCTGCCATCCCCTCACCAGCCCCAACTTCTAGAACCCGTCTATACCTTTGGCATCTTGCGCAAGTTTGGTGAGAGCTTGAGGCAGGTGATGTGCCCATGGTCATCACCCACAATGATGATGGGATAGATGGGGTTGAACTGCACATGGGTGATCTTATTTTTCTTTTTGGCTACCACAGGCTGGTTGCAGATGGCCTCATACTTGTTGATGGCCAAGTCAAACACATGGGCCTATGGAGAAACTGCTGTCAGCATGCTTGACATTAATGAGGCTCCTGGCCACCACCTCCCAGGCACCAGGCTAATGGTGCGCTAGAACTGGAGGCAGTGGGAGAGGGAGTTTTATTTCTCTGCTTGTGTTTTACTTTGGTTGAGGGAGTGAGAATAAAAGTTTAGGAGAAATGTTAAGTCTATGCAAAGATAATAGCAGATACCACTTGTTTACTCTAATATACTTATCATGTACCAAGTTTACACAGTCTAATTATACTCCTTGCTTTGTGAGGTGGTTCTGTTGGTATTATCTCTATTTTATAAATCGAAGATTTTGAAGTTTTCTAATGTTTTAGTAAGCAGCAGAGCCAGGGTGTATCATAGACAGTGCTTGACATACAAGTGCTCAATAAATGTTTGGTGTTGTCTTTGCCACACAGCCAGTTCATACCACTACCACCTCTTGCCTGACAGCTGAGGCGGCCTCCTAAGTGGGCTCCCTGCTTCCACCCTGGGGCTTCTGCAGTCCATCATCCATGGAGCAGCCATATTTCCCTTTAAAAAGGAAAGTCTTCCCAGAGTCTTCTGTGTGTTACAGATGAAATCTGGATTCCTTATTCTGGCACCCATCTCCTCACTCTCATCTCCACCTCTCCCCTTCCCTCACTACCCCCAAGCCATACTCGCCTTCCTGTTCCCAGACCTCTCCTCGAGCTCATCCCCAGCTCAGGGCGTTCAACCAGCGACCCCCTCAGTGTGGGCAGCTCCCCATGCCATCTTCCCAGGCCGGTCTCACCGTGCAGCTCTCAGCTTGATGCTTCTTCTTCGGAGAAGCCTTTCCTGACCACACTAAGAACAACCCAGTCCGCCTCTTTTCTCTTTTTATCAGCGTCACCAAGATTTAATTCACATACTATAAAATATATTCATTTAAAGAACGCAATTCTTGGTTTTTAGTATATTCACAGGTATGCAACCATTCCCATAACCACTGCTGAGAATTTTTTATCACCACAAAACAATTTTTGTATTCATTAGCAGTCACATTTTCTCCCAACCCTGTTAGCCCTAGGCAACCACAAATCTACTTTCTATGTTTTATAGATTTGCATATTTTAGAATATTGTACTAGATACCAGGCATATTGAGCAAGTACATTTTGGACATACCATATAAATAGAATCGTTCAATATTTGTCCTTTTGTGTGGTTTTCAAGATTCATGTTGTAGTGAGTATCAAATGGTATTCCTTGTCATTGCTGAATAAAATCCTTTTGCATATAGAGTATATTTTCTATGACCATTCATCAGCTAATGGATACTGGAGTGTTTCATTCTTTGGCTAGGATGAATAATGCTGCTGTAATAAACGTTTGCATTTACACCTCACCTTCTTTTAATGCTCTGCCCTTAACAGTGTGAGTATCTTTGATGCCGCTTTTTGTCTCTTTCTCCCTTCAGTATAATATAAGCTTCATAAAAGCAGGTGTCTGGATCTATGGAGCTGGGACCATAGCTGGGTCTTATTAAATATCCACAGGGGATAGATGACTAACTATAGGGTGATATCTTAATCACGGTATTATTCCCTTGGGGCAGCAGGTACATTTCAGTCTATATTAAAGTCATAGGGAAAGCAGGTTTACATCTAAGAACATGCTCACAAAATGTTTCTAAGTTTTCACTAATCCTCACCCCACTGAAGACCCTTCTCAGAATCAGCTTGCAAACTTCCAGAGATGGGGAGCTCACTACCTTACAGACACAGATAGATCAGTTCGGTCTCCTGTTTCCTTTAGCTGGGGCTGCTCCTGCCACCTGCCAGCTGCTTCTTCAGGGCCCTCAGAAGATACTCTATCTTCCTTCAGCTATCAGGTGAAGGAGGCGATCAGGCCCATTCTATCCCTAAGGCCTCCTGTGATGAATGGCTCCTCTTTTAGCTCTGCCCTGGATGTCCTGGCTCTTGAGGGAGACCCTGAGGCACCTCATCCTCATGTCTTCAGTAGGGGTTTTGGGGTCAAGAGCAGGCTGCTCACCTTCCCGTCTGTGGTAACTGCTGCAAACACAGTGGAGGAGTATGGAGCCCAGGCCACGTCACCCACAGCGGAGTTCAGCTCATAGATGAACATGGGGGTCCTGCAGTGGTGGAAGGTGAAGCCCCTGACACAAGGCTTATAATGCCAGAGCCCAGGCAAGGGCCCGGGGCAAGGAAGGCCCCTCACCTGATGGTGTGGTCCCAGATCTTCACTGTCCAGTCGGAGCTGCAGGACATGAAGACCTTGGTGTGATAGGGGTTCCAGGTCACAGCATCCACTGCCATGTTGTGGGCATCATAGATGTCAAGGAATTGGCTCGAGTAAGCTTTAGAGCACTGGGCCGCAGACAGGACAGGGCGGGGAGGTTGAGGACAACAGTGAGAGGAAAGTCAGCTGCTACTACTGCCTTGAAGCCCTGGGGGTCTGGATCTGAGCCTCCCCTTCTGTCCTAACCCACATCACGGTCACAGCTGAGTTGGGGCCAAGCTGCTGACTTCCCCACCCTCCATACACTCAGAGAGAGAAGAGGCCTTCAGAGCTCGGGCTTCGGGCCACGCAGGGAAGTCGTCTTGTAGCATGGGAGAAGTGCTGCAGCCCACTCCAGATCAGTCAGAAAAACCCTACCTCCCCCCCACTCCACCCCCCAGCAAGTCTCAGACCCTGTGCGAGCTGAAGTCTCCCGTTTTTCCAGGCTAGAGCCTGTGGGCAGCTCAGATAGTGTCTTTACAGCAGTGAGAAACATTCCCCTTAAACAGGTAAGAGCAGGTGCCCAGAGCCAGGAGCCCATTCCAATTCTCGGATTTCTCATTCAGTTTATTGCCCTGACCTGCCAGCCTCTTTCTCCCTCCCTCGGGAAGACAGAGTGACTGGCTCTCTCCTTCCTCCTGGTCTCTCCCAGGCTGCCAGCGGGAGGGGTGGAGAGGGGGTGGGGACTCTTTTGCATTCAGACCAGCTCTGGCTGGGCCTCAGGGGCTCCCGGGAGGCTGCCTGTAATTAACATTCTGAGTCTCTGAGCCTAAGAAAAGCTTGCAGCAGAGCTATTTCTGGACAGATGGCGGTTCAGAGGGATGTTCACCTACTAACACTGAGACAGCGCAGAAACTGGCTGCGAGGTTGTGGCCTGCCAACGGGGATGCACCCGGTATTCAGAGATTAATCTGCTTGTTACCTGGCCTTCAGAGCCCCACTCTAGCTCAGATCTCCTCCAGGAAGTCTGCTCGGAATGTCCGAACTCCCCACCCCCACCCCCATTCCCACCTTTGGCACGCTCCCTGGAAAAGAGACATCCCAGAAGGAAAGGTTGGACTGGGCTAAAGTCACTCTCTAGATTCTTTATCCTCTTTCACGCACTGAATCTTTTCCCGCTACCCAAGCAGAATAAAAGGATGCATTCTCTTCACCCACGAAGCCTTGCAGAACTGATGCGCACTAAGGTCTGTCAGAACAGGATTTGTTAAGCACTTTAAGCTCCCCAGGGGCTCAGGTCCGAGTGGTCCGGTGAGGAGCTGACACGGGCAGGGCTGCCTCACCTTGTAGATTTTTCCTTCCTCTGTGCCCACTAGGAACATGTAGTCAATTGTTTTGTGGAAGTCGAAGGCAGTGCCACAGCCTTGGGAGAAGAGGAAACAGCCTCAGCCCCGTTCGGAGAGCGGCCTCCAAGCACCACCCTCCTTGGCCGCAGGGACTCGGCGCAGGACAGATTGACCTGGGGCCCCGATGAGGGCTAGGAGCAGCCCAGACTAAAAGAAACTGGCCCTGTGGCCGGCACGTTCCGAGCTATTGGGACTCTGCAAACAGCAGGGGTTCTGTAGACAGGAGTGGGGGCCTGGGTAAACAAGGCGGGGATCCAGTTAAACAGGGTCAGGGTCAAGGTAAACAGGGACAGGGTCTGCAAACAGGGACATGGTCTGTGCAAACAGGGACACAGTCTGCATAAACAGGGTAGGAATTGAGTAAACAGGGATCGGGTCTGGGTAAACAGGGCCTTCATCTGCCTAAGCAGGGATGGATCTGCCTTACAGCACCTGATCTGCATAAACAGGAGCGGGGTCTGCAAACAAGGAGAGTCTGCAGGAATGGAGAGTGTCTGAAAGGACGACACTTAGCTGACAGGCAGGCTGTCCCAGTGCCCCCGGCCTGAGCATCAGCACAAGTTAAGTAGGAAGTGCTGGAAGATGCCGCCGCACTGAGTGACCTGGCAAGGCTCAGCGGGGATGGGCCGGGCGCCTACCCACTGTGTCCAGCCGCAGCCCCTCTGGAACTTCTGTGGTGTTGCCTTCCACCTTTAGCTTGATGACATCGGTGTGAACGAGCTCACTCTAGTCAGAGGAGGAGGCACTGTATGCGTTAGGCTGAATCAGCAGATGTGGGGGTGCCCTCTGCTGTTGAGCTCCCCCCATTCTCATCCACCCCAGTGTAACCCTCTCTGGGAAACAGGTACCTTCACAAGCGTCCAAGACACGATCCTTCCATCAGATGACACAGAGAAGAAGTTCAGGTTGTGTTCCATGTCATCCTTCTGCCACTTGACCTGGAACACCCCAAACCATGAGCTCTGACTCTGCGGGATGCTGACTTAGGAATATGACACAGGCTTCCCCGAGCACCCCTCGGAGGTTTAGCCGCAAGTTCTGAGAGCCCACTTCCCAGAGTCCCGTGACTTATCCCCCCACCCCCTGCCGCCCCATCTATCGCTCTTTCTTATCCTTGTTTCCCGAACCAACCTGGAGCAACAACACCAGTCAGGGCATTGCCTGTATCTACCGGCTTGGCATAGGCCCAGTTCTTCCCTAGGCCGGTTCTAGAAACCTAGTTGTGGGAAGTAGGTAATGGTTCTGGGTTCAACCTTCCATAGACGCGGCCTGGAAAGGACAAGCCCCACAACCAATTTCTTCTTTCATAAAATGTAAGTCATAGCAGCATAGGCTTGTTGTGAGGAATAAATGAGATGCGTGAAGCCCTGGGATCAGAACATTGCACACACTAAGTGTTCAATGAACATTAGCTGATGTCCTCATTAGTACCTTCATCCTAGAATGTGAGTGCAAGCTTCTGCAGGGCCTTCTTCCTGCTTGGGGTTAGGTGGGGAAGGGGAGGAGCACCCCCTGCCTCCAGCCCCCTCTTCCAGGCTTAGCCTTTCTCAAGGAACTGGCCCCTCTTTTCCCATCTTCACATCACCACTAACTCCTGCTCCCAGAATCTTGCTCCCAAATTCCAGATTTGAGCTGCATTTCTCTGTCCGCAAATCAGGGTTAATTATCCTCCCCCACCCATCTTCTCAGGGCTGGAAGCAAACATATGGGAAAGTGTTTTGGAGACAGAGCTGTTGTCTTATGAAGATGACACGCTTGAGGCTCAAGTTTCTGATGCCAGATGTGGAGGCCTGGCCAAGCCAAGTCCCAGAAAGCTGGGGTGGGGCTGGGTGCCCAGAGCCTTCCATCTTCTGGATCCCTCCAGGCCTCCCATGCTGGGACCATGGTGCGGGCCCCTCCCCTTGTCACAAGCAGAGGCCCAGTGAAGAAGGCCAAGAACCTAGCACTGTTGCCTCTAACCACAGCTGTCACCATGGCTGTTGGGGGTGGGGAGAAAGGGCTGTCTCTTCCCAGCCATCTCCCAGGCCTGGCAGATCAGAGCCGAAGGGGGCCGGGCTGCCTGAGCCTGTCTAGTCAGTGGTCTCTTCTGCACTTTCACTGGGGGACCAGAGCAGCAGAGCCCACTAGGCACAAGGCAGAGCCTGCCCGGATACAGAGCCTTTTGGGTAAAAGTGGTCCCTTTAAAGCGGGCCGGAATGAGGGTGTCAAAGGCCAAGCTGTAAGAGGCGCTAGGGAGCTGCAAAGGGAAGTGTTTAATGAGCAGACACCATCACTCATGGAAATTGTATTTCACACCCCACTTAGCAGCCTGATGCCCAATGAGGGTTGGAATGTATTAGCAAGTGATGGGGTGTCTGTGTGTGTGTGTGTGTGTGTGTGTATACCAGTCTGCTCCTGTGTGTACCACTGCTCCTGGAGTGGAGGTGATAGGTAGAAATAAAACAGAAGGAGGATGGTAAATAGAGTTAGGCAGTAAATGAATGCCCAAGGACCAGGGGATAGAGCGAGCCTGCTTAACTGATCCTCCTCTTCTCCTTGCTCCTCTTTGCTTGTCCCTCATGTCTACCCATGCATTCTTCCTGCTCCTTTTTCCAAGATTGCACAGCACACACTCCCCACGGAGTACTGCTAGTTGAGGCTTCACAGTCAGGCCTGAGCGGGGCTGAAATACCCAGGCGAGCTCCTGGGGAAGTAGTCTGTCTGTTCTATGGAACAAGAACCGTGTCTGCCTGAGATAAGACAGTTTTATCCTGGCTCTAAAACTTTCCGTGGCTCCCCACTGCCAATGTAACTGATGAGTTTTGCTTTAGTCTAACATTTGAGGTCCAAAACAACCTCTCTGGTCTCCCTTAAATACCTGGACACACACCCTTTGTGAAAGACCTGACAGCTCATTCCCCAGCCTGGCTCTCGCTCTCTCCTTCAAGCTCTAAGGTGTATGGTCAAGTGCACAGAAACCTCCCTCTTGGTCGCTCAGGCTCCTTGCATTAACAACTGGTGACACCTGTTCCTCTGCCATTTTCCGCTTCTAGGCATGCCTTCTGGGGCCCCCTAAACTCTAGCAGCATGGATTCATCACTCTCTCATATGCAGACAATATTTTTCCTGTCCATTCTGCTACCCCAACAGGCCTCCTCCCTATTTTCCTCACTTCCGTCTCACTCCTCTCGCTCTTCTTCAGCCTGCAGTAGCTCTCATGCTGCAGCCGGAGGTTCTTTCCTCCCAGACACGATCCTGACTGTTACTCCTCCACTCAAACTCTCTGATGATTGGCTTCCAATTTCCAAAACTATGCTCAGAGGGGAACTTAGGAGCCTTGGGAATGTACCTCAGGGGACTGGAGGGATAACAACAGGGGACCCTTAAATAGGAAGGGCCCTGGTCTTATTAGAGCAGATCTACTCTCATTCTTTTTGTTTGTTTTTACAAATTGTGCTATTGTCTTAATACTTCATTTAAAACCACTGATCTACAGGGCTGGAGATTTGGCTCAGTGGTTCCAGTGCCTCGCAAGCACAATGGTCCTGAGTTCGATTCTGGTAACCACATACAAGGCTGGGCGTGGTGACTCATGCCCACCAACAATCAATACCACATACCAAAGTGCCAGGTGTGGTGGCTCATGCCTGTAATCGCAGCACTCGGGAGGCAGAGACAGGAGGATTGCTGAGTTTGAGGCTTGCCTGGGCTACATAGAGAGCTCAGGGCCAGCCTGAACTACAAAGCAAGACCCTGTCTCAAAAAAAAAAAAAAAAAAAAAAACAACACTGATCTACAGTGTACAGACTCCTTGATTGCTAACCATACTGGGTGGCTGCCCTTTCCTTGAGTCTTGGTCCTCTCCATCTGGCCTTTCATATGCTCTGCATGATGTATTGTTTCTCAACAGGCCACTCTCATGGAAGCCTCAAGTCACTGTAGAAGAGACACCCTTTGTGCACTTTTCTATCTCATACTGTTTCATCCCCACAATTTGCCTCAGCCATCCTCCTCTAGAAAGATCTTCCTGGCTTCCTTCTTTGGTTCCCACCAGGGCAACGTGAGTGCATCTCCACGGATACTTCTGCTTCAGCACTTAGCACTCTACCCTGCCCTGGGCAGCCTGTGGTTGTGATTTGTCTTCCTACTCAGCACTCTGGAGACTGGGCCCGTGAACATCCTCAGCAACCAACAGAGTAAACAGGGAAGAGTTAGTAACAGAATGGATGAAGGAGTGAATGAATGAAGGAGGAGGACAGAAAAGAAGAGAACAGGAAGTGAGCAGATGAGTAAGTGACAGCTGGGTCCCCTCCAGGTCGTGTCCCATGACTACATCCAAGAACGCTGAGTCTTATTTTGCAAAGGCAGCAGTTCTGTTTTTTGTTTTATTTTGTTTTGTTTTTGTTTTTGAGACAGGGTCTTGCTTTATAGTTCAGGCTGGCCCTGAGCTCAAGCCCAGGCAAGCCTCAAACACAGTTCTGTTTTTCTGGCAGGACAGGGGAAGAATAGGCCACCCCTGCCCAGGTGAGTTCAAGTCTTCCTGGCACCCATCCAGTGAAAAGGATAACTCATTTTTCTCTGTGCCCCCTCTCAGCTGTTTGATTTAGAGAACACAGCAGAGTCGGAGTGTGGTGGTTGGCCTGGGTCTCTCTCCCTCTCTTGGAGTTGCTAACAGTGGTCGGGCCATTACACATGCTCTGTGCTTGGCCCTGGGCTATCTGAGCTGGGAAAGCAGGGCCGGGGATGGGAGGAGGACTGTTCTAGGAGGCCCTAGGCTTTAAAGTCTCCACGGACATTCCTCTAGTGTCTGGAGGTCTGCAGGAGGTAATGAGTCAGGAGGTGAACTTTTTGGTAGAGAGCACACCTGAGGCTGCACCCTTCAGTGCCTGCTTTGTGGAGAGCAGGGGGGAAGGTGGGTAACATAACGGGCTCCACCTCTCTCCCATCCTCTGCCCCAGACTCTGGGAAAAGGATGAAGCTGTGAAGGCACGATGTCCCTTGTGCCTGGGTAGTTCTCCTCCTGCCCGGACCTGTACAGGGGCTCAGACTCAGTGTCTGAGCCAGTAACTTTATGTCTCAGGGCTCAAGGCTGGAGGATAGAGTGTTACTGGGGACTGTCAAGGCAAGAGGACAAAGAAAGACAAGAAGACAGAGCCCCAGTGCTGCTTCATGAACCCAGAGATTTGGGAAACTTGAGGCAGAAATCTATCCTTAGAGTCACCCACATACCCACCTCCATGCTTTTAGGACATAGTAAGGAACAGCCTACAAAGCCTGAGCTAAGCTGTGAAAGCTGCTCCTAGTGGGATAAGATGTGAGACACAGAGTCAAAGACAAATCTAATGCCAAGGTCCTGGTAATGGTCCCAGGCTGGCCTCACACTCTGGAAGAAGCCCAGACTCCACTAGGCCTGTCTGGAGAAGAGGAGTTCTACAAAGAGGCTCAAGGACAGACTTTGCCTTCAAGCCCCTGTCTGGAAGCTTCCCCAAATCTAGCCCAGATGGCAGAAGGGAGCCCCTGGGAAGGGGGTGGGGGGGCGCAGAAGAAGCCTGTAGGTAGAGCTTGGAGCCCCTAACATGTTCAGTGGAACCAGGTCCTGGAGGACTCCAACCCTGGCTTTCAAGTTTCTGACTCTCACACCAACGAGCTCCTACCTCAGCAGGCAGATGGAATCTTCTTAACTTCCAGACAAATGACAGCTCATGGGGCAGCAGACCCAGGTGCTAATGGAGACCCCCTTCTTACCCTCTGGTTCTCACCCGCCCTTCTCTACCCCCTTCTCATAGCCAGACCCTTGGCCTCTAAGCTGGTGCCATCACCTCCACCCCTAGCCTGTGGCCCTCTCCTCCAATGGCTCCTAGACCCACACGCTGCTCCCATTCTGGGCTGAGGCTGACCTGCCAAACAGGGTCCGTGTGCTTGCCAGAGCTGGCCGAGCTGTGGAAAGAAGGCTGGGAGCGGGACTTCTTGAGGTTGTAAATGGCCACGTTGCCATCGTAGTGGCCCACCACCACCAGGTAGGGGTGGTCCACATGTATGTCGAGACACATGATGCCACTGTCACTGCTGAAGATGTATTCGGGGAAGCTGGGGTTCTTCAAGCTGTAGAGCAGCAGCATTCCCCGGCTCTGTTTCATGAAGTCATCTGCCAGGGAAAAGGGCAGCTGTGGTTGGAGGATCCAAGTGCTCTGCCAGGGAGGGCCCCTGGCCCCACCCCACCCCATGGGCAAACCTGGCCCTGTTCTGCCTGTCAGAGAGCATAGGATTCCCGTGTGGGCTTCATCTTCTTGGAGTGTTAACATTGGAGTAATAACATTTGTCCTACTTCTTCTCAGGGCTCATGGAAGGATCCAACAACCAGGAGGTGTGACCAGGGTTATCTGGGGACAAACCATCATCCTCCTTAATCTTTCTCCCTGGATCACAGGAAAGGGGACACAGGTTCAAAGGTTGCAAAGTGAAGACTGTGTGTAGGTTTGGGAAGGGGCAGCACCCTATCTGGACTAGGTGTTCAGCTCACAGGCAGGCTGCTGTCCCAGAGATGCCTGGACAATGCTCATGTCTCCTCAATTCTTCCACCAAAGACAGGGGCTCAGCTTGAAGTAACATGCAATTTTCCATAGAGAGTCCTACACTAGTCACCAATGAGCATCATTCCATACCGGTGGCCCCATAGTCCCCAGGCATACTCTGGCACTTTGAACCTAGAAGTCTCTGGCCAGCCAGTCAAGCTTTCACAAGCCCCCTCAGCCTGGACAGAGGTTCTGATGGTCCCAATGGACCATTCAGCAGAGGTCCTTCTTCCCATCTGCCCTGGGTTAAGAGAATTTCTCTCTGTCTCTCTCTCTTTTCTTTTCTTTTCTTTTTTTTTTTTTTGCATACTTGGCACCTATCCTGATATGTAGTCATCAAAAAGCACAAAAACACCCAGTCTCAGCCCTGGAGACTAGTTATCCTGCCAGTAGGGCAGATTCCCCATCCACTTTCCCAAACTCAGAAGAGCCAGAGCTGGAGAGGTAGAAGGTGAGTGTAGCTTTCGGCCGAGGTGACCTAAGTCAAAGTAGCCTTTTGGCCAACATGAGAATCCTTTCCACATTCCCTTTTACAGGGCTACCTTCTTTGTCCCTAGCAGCTGTAAGGCCTGAGACCTCATGACAAGGTAACCAGTCTTCAGATGTGCAGCCCATGGAGCGGGGTGGGGGATAGGAAAGCATCCCCAATTTGGCTGGTTCTCGAGAGCTCATGTCTTACTCTAAGGTTCTATTTTATTTCTAAGGTTGTCCCTGACTCAAGAGGGTGAATGTCTTGATTGAACTCAGAGACAATACAGACCCGAGTCCCTGGGGACTCATGGCGTGAGCTCAGCTACAGTCACATTCCAGGTAGCCCCACTCCAAGCAAAGACCCCACCCACTCTGCAAAGACCAATCTGTGCTCTCACAGGGAGTGGAAGCCACCAAGAATCAGGCTGGTTTTGGAAAGGTGTAGTTGGAAACTGAGGCAAACTGGCATGTTCACTTGAGCTACTTTTTTTGGGGAAGCCTACCTTCCCTTCCTGGGGCTAATCTTCAACACCGCTGATACTTCTTGAATCACTTGCAAGGAAAGCCATGTTATGGCTTATTTCTAGGTGTCCCCAAAGTCTGATGTACTCATAGATGGAGATTTTGGTAGTGACTGATCAGGGGTGTATGTTACTGGCTAGATCTACTTATTGGTTTATTACAGTTCTGATATGGGTGATGAATTTATGGAAGAGGGAAGATCGACTGTGTGTGTGTCACCAATCAACAGGCTTGTAGCCTGGATGGAATAAAAAGGAAAGGAAGAAGGAAGGCTGTTGTTTCCTGCCTGCCACACTATGGGCTGTCTCTCTTCCACCACACCACCCAGTTGGAGCCATCCAACTATGAACTGAAATCTCTATAAGCTGTGAACTAAAATAAATCTTCCTTCCTTTACTTGTGGGTGTTGGGTATTTTGTCTGAGCAGTGAGAAAATAACTTAGCCACACAGTCAATGACGGAGTTATGCCTGAGGTAGCAGTTTCCAGGGTATAGCCTTAGACCACACTGTGTGGTACAGGTGAAAATATACTTCTGCTCTGCTAAAGTGAGCCTCCTAGCAAAGAACAGGAGCTTGGAGGCTTCCAGCTCCCTGAGGCCAAAGCTGGGTCACCCTGTGCCTGGCTCCACTGCAAAGCCAAGAGGGGGCTAGCCTTGAGGTAGATGGGGAGGAGCTGGCACTGTGGGATTTCAGGGTGGCCCAAGGGTTGACTTTCCAAGAGAGACTGACAGCTGGCAGAGAGAATGTATTTCCTGCCTAAAACATGGAGACCTTGAACTGAATAGTGTGACAGTCATTTTATCCCCTTTGGTTCATCAAGTAAATCCTGAGCACCTGATCCATCCGGATCTCCCCTGAGCTGCTCCCTCCAAGGTCAGAAACATCCCACTCCCTAGATCCCACAGTTAAGTGAGTAGTCAGTGAGCTAACCTCAGGCCAGAGGTAAGCACTGGTGCTCATGATTCCACTCTGTCCTCCGTGCCGGTCAAGAGTGACAGAGTAAATCGCTGGGCCAGCAGGGAAGTGCATAAATGAGACAGTGAAGGAACGGGTGGGAGCTCGAGCTGAGGATTCACACACTATCTTTAGGGTGTTAGTGAGCATGACCCTCACAATTCCTCTTACTGTATGCCGGGCTTGGACCTTAGAGATTGTAGCAATTACCCTCTTTCTCTAGACAAATTCCAAACAACCCTTTGTACTTGCATGCATGCACAGAGTGATCATGATCAATGAAGCCAGGAAAGGCTAGCTCCATCCCTGGCCATCTCTCAACCAGCTAACCAACTGTGTACAGCTTTGAGGACACCTCTGAGCAACTCATAGAACTACTGGGCCTAGAAACTAGAATCACAGACTTCAGATTTTACAGATGGAGAAACTGAGGCCCAGAGGGGAGAAATAAAATGCACACAGATGCGTGATACCTGTCACATGATGTTAGCCACACTCAATATCCTTTTTAGAGCTGAAATTATCCTGCTCTAGTAATCTGATCTTTCTTTCTTTTAGTTTTTTTGTTTGTTTGTTTTTTCGTTTTGAGACAGGGCCACACTTTGTAGTTCAGGCTGGCCCTGAGCTCACTATGTAGCCCAGGCAAGCCTCGAACTCAACAATCCTGTCTCTGCCTCCTGAGTGCTGGGATTACAGACGTGAGCCGCCAAGCCTAGCACTGTGGTATGTGGTATTGACTGCTGGTGGGCCTGAGTCACCACGCCCAGCCTTGTATGTGGTTACCAGGATCGAACTCAGGACCTCGCGCTTGCGAGGCAGGCGCCAGAACCACTGAGCTAAATCTCCAGTCCTTTCTTTTAGTTTTTTGAGACAGGTTCTCTCTTTGTAGTTCAGGCTGGCCCTGAACTCACTATGTACCCTGGGCAAGCCTCAAACTCAGCAATCCTCCTGTCTCTGTCTCCCAAGTGCTGGGATTACAGGTGTGAGCCACCAAGCCCAGTGGTTCCAGGGACTGAATTCAGGACCCTGTGTTGCCAGGCCAATGCCTGGAACCAATGAGCTAAAACCCTGACTCTAATGATCTGATCTTTACATGGAAGTGAAGAAAAGAGGGCAAGGGACCACCAGACCTAATGGGGTGGTGGTTACTGGCAAAGCCAATCCAATCCCTTCAGGGTGTGGAATACAGAATGTATAAGGGATGGGACAGTTAAGCATGATGAAGGGGGCTAACCTGCTACAGGAAGCATGGATTTTATGAGAGAGGGACCCTTAGCAACTAGTAATACCAATTTTCAGGACACATGCTTGCTCACATTAAGCTCTACCATCACCCAGCTCAGTCCTCTGAGGCACAGAGATCATTATTTCTCATCATGACTAGACTAACCACATGTTTGCTGAATTCTAATTCAGGGCTCTTTCTGTCAAACTAAACCAGGAAAATATAGCAAGCTCTCTTTAACTGGTGTTTCTTCTCAGCTATACCTTGTACAATGAATTCACCTCTGATTCCAGTATCTCCTCTGAGACCTCACTATTATCTTCCCCAGATATACTCAATATGACATCACAGTCTGTTATGGCTTGTACCACATAGCCTCATGTACTTGTAGGTAGAGTTTTTCAGAGCTTGCTGGATCTAGGGTGGGTGATGCTGGGATTAAAAATGTGTAACTAATAAATTAGACTACTGGTTGATTTGGCATAGTTCCGGGTGTGGATAGCACCCTGGGTTTGGGTGGCACCACCCAAAGGGAAGGTAACCTGGAAGGAATAAAGGGAAGAGGAAGGCTGCTGCTGCTTCTCTACTTTGCTCCTTCGCTGCCTTCTGTCTGCCATAAACTGTTTTTCTTCTGCAATGACCCTCTGACATGTACCCTCCTTTGGAGCCAGCCAAGTATGAATTCATAGTGTACAACCTCTATAGACTGTGAGCCAAATAAATCTTGGCTTCTTTAACTTTGGATGTTCAGTATTTTGTCTCAGCAACAACAAAAAATAACTTAGTAATAGTAACAGCTCAACTCTCCAACAGTACCAAATGAAAGCATCAGGTTATCTTCAAAAGTCATTAAATGATAGCACTACTGAAACCACCAGTGATCCTCATCTGTGTGTTATTACCAACAGGGGCACTAGTTGAGCCATCTAATATTCTCAGTGTGATATCACCAGCTAGTTCACTGACAGTTTCAGCATGACATTAGCATCAAGATCACTTACCTAAGTCCCTCAGTTACCACTGGGGTCTAAGAGTTCCATCAGAATCGAAGCTTGCAGAGACTTGGGTTGTGGTGCAGGGAATACTTTGTTCTGAGCGGAACAAACTCTAGAGAAGGGCTAGAGTGTTCAATGAGCCAGATGAGACCTCCCCAACTTCACCCTTCATATTAAATAAGCAGAAACTCAAGTCTGGGGCCAGTAAAGGAATTCTAAGATCTGCTAGGCCATACATTTTGGCCTGGTCACAAATACTTACTAAAAGTAAGTATTTATGGCTGGGTAAAATAAAAAGAGGGAAAAGGGTGTGTGTGTGTGTGTGTGTGTGTGTGTGTGTGTGTGTGCATGCGTGCATGTGCACACACACGTGTATCTGATGGAACTATCTGTATATACACATACATATATATAAAACATACATATACATATATATATGCTTTTGCTCCTATTGCTTCCTTAATCTGTCTTGTATTCTTTTCCACATTGTCTAGAGCCTACTAGTCCATGAGGACCTTCTCTGGAAGGCCTCACATGCCACTCAGTTACCAGGGTTAACTCTCATGTGAGTCCCTACCCCCAGGAAGGTGTGAGCAGGTCTGCTCCTTGGCCTGCCATGAGGATGGAGGCAGCACATCCTGGCTTGCTCCACAGCAGTCTTGCCCTTTCTGGTGACAGAGTTGCCTCCTGCTAACTCTACCCTGCTGGATAATCATTAAAGCCACCCTGATTCTGCCCTTCAACTATCCTTAAAGAAGGGAATTAAACTTCAGTTAGGTAAGAGTCTAAGTGACTATTCTCAGGCGAGGCAGTTAGTATGAGAGTGTCTTTGGTTTTTCTTTTGTAATGCCAGGGATTGAACCCAAGGACTCACACATACTATACCCTCAATGCCCACATATTAATTCCACCACAAAATAAAGTTCTATTTTCAGCTTTGCCTACTACCGCTCTGGCAGCATGGTGCCCAGTGGGGAACAGGATCAATGTCTTTCTGAACTGGCAACTATCAGTGGGAACCGCAGGCCCATGACTCCATTCCTGGCCAGCTGATAACAGCTGTAGATCAGAGACACTCTAGTGCCGTGGACACACACTGTAGTGGGTGGACACTTGGAATATTCTAGCTGTCAGGGCTCTTACTTGGGATCCAGGGCAAGCGAGATAAGCAGAGGGCATCTGGGGGCATGAGGCTAAAGCCAGGTCAGCGGTGAGTAGGAAATAGTTGCTAAATTTCAGAGACAAGGTTACCCCGTACCAGCCTCAGACGCAGGTTTCCTCTTGTACTGCGCCAATTTAAACGAGGCCAGCCCAGGACTGGCTCCAAGGCAGCAGCTGTTTCATGACTCCTTATTAAGCCATGCAAGAGGCACTTGGATGGGGTGTGTGGTGGGCAGAATGATGCCCCCCCCCAAATGTCCACATCCTAATCCCCAGGACCTATAAATATGTCACTTTGCATGGCAAAAAGGACCTTGAGGATGTGATTAAGTTAAAGACTTTGAGGTGGGGAGATTATCTTGGATTATCTGGGTGGATTTAATGTAATCACAAGGGTTCTTATAAGGGAAAGAGGGAGGCAGGGGAGTAAGAGAATGAGATGTGACGACAGAAGCAGATGTCAGAGTGATGCAGTTGGTGGCTGGAAGAAGGCCATGAGCCATGGAATGCAGGCGGCCACTAGAATCTGGAAAAGAGAAGAAAACAGGTGCTCCCCACAAGCCTCCAGAAGGAACACAGTCTTGCTGACACCTGATTTTACCCAGTGAAATCCGTTTTGAACTTCTGACCTCTAGAACTGTAAGATAATAAATTTGTGTTGTTTTGAGCCCTGTTGTGGTCATCTGCTACACACAGTAGCAGCAGGAAATAAATTCCTAGGTGTTCAAAGGAGGGTGACCCAGACCCTACTTTCAGGAGATAGAGAGGTTCCCACAGTGGTGTTTTTTTCTGGAATTACTTGGAAACGGTATCTGTAGACATCAGAGAAATGGATTCAATGATTCTCAGCTCTACCGATGACAATAATGGAACCATCCTTGAGTTTCCCAGGCTCCAGCCCTGCCACCTTGGACTCCAGGAATGGAAATGCCCCCGTGTTGGAATTTTGACAGAGGCCCAGGGCAGGGGACGAGAACAAGTGCTGGACTGAGGCAGAGGACTGGTCACTAGAGGGTTGCGAATCTCAGGCATGGCTCAGAGGCCAGGGTGTCCAGCTGCACTCAGGCCCTAAGGAAAGGAGGCTTTCCCAAGCATTCTCATTGGATTCAAAGTCATGTTTACATAGTGTGGGAAAGAAGAACAGGCCTTAGAGACAGAATACATCAAGCAGGACATTTAATTTGATTTAGGGAAAATGAGGCAAACATTTGAGAACCTAAATAACTAACCAGTAATTAAACTAACAACAGGAATGCCCTTGCACTACAACCCAGCAAGCACAGTGGCCTTTATGGACTGTATTTACAAAGAGACCTGACAACATAATTAGTCCTGTAAATTTTACGAAGCCTGCAGCTGAGGAATGATGGATTTTGTGGGTGAAGGATGAACAGGGAGAAATGAGGTGGATGAATTTCCATTTTCAGTAAATGAAATTAACACTGCTTAATTAGTGAAACTGACAAATAAATGATCAGGAAAGATTTAAATCCCTAAAAGTGTGCCTCTGACCTGGGTAGGCCCAGGGACAGGGCAGGATTTGGCGAGACAGAGCAGAAACAGGTTTAGTGCTGGTGCATGGGGCTGCCATTGGCTCCTTTTGAAGGGGCTGTGCCCAGAGGGGGCCTGGACCAAGGCACAATGACTCCCTGTCCTTACAACATGAGACTCTCTGGGAAGCTTCCTGCCCTACCTCCTGGGTGATACCTCAGGACAGCACTGAGTTTCCAGGATCTGTTCTGCCATTCTTGCCTGACAGACTACAAAGAGTCCCTATGCCCCTGCTGTGGATGGCTAATGAGATGGAAAACACCCCCTTGGTACAGCAGGCTGACATAATTGCATACCCCAGGTCCAAGTCAATCTCTTCCTAGACTTTTCCCTTTATCCTCCAACATTACTTCACCTGCTTTTACCTACTGACAGACTCTTTCTCCACTCTGCTGGGAATCTGGAACAAGGCCCTATGGGGCACTGCGGTCTCTGCCTCTTAAGCAGCCTAAAGTGCTGGACCTCAGGACCCCTAGAAGGGGAGCAGGGTGCATACTTCTGTGCTGTTGTGCCACTCACTTTTCCTACCTGCTCCTGACCTGATTTTGCCCAACCTATCCTATCTCAAAAATTGAGGTAGGTCTCAGTCTTCTATTTAAAGTACATGTCTACTCTACCAAAGTTTTATGTGGCTGAATCACAGAATAAACATCTAATAATTCCAAGCAAAAAGAGGTTTATGAGATCTGGACTAAGCTTTGCTGATCAAACCCAATTCTTATTCCAGTGTTTTTCCTCGTGAGGCAGGCTCTGGTTATGGAGGGTGGCATTTAGGAACTTCCAGAGACTGTGATGGATGCTGATAAGACCAGCTGCTCCTAACAGTGCCCTTGTCCAGCAACTGGAGTGTCCTCTGCCAACCTAAGCTGTGCACTCTTTCTTCCATAATGTCAGCTGGGATTTCAGGAGCATTTCAAGAAGTAAAGTCAAGATTCTTTCTGAGTCCCAGCCCAAGCTGGCTCTGCCCAGGCCTCTGAGACACGTAATGCTCTATCACAGATGCTCACGACAGGTGAGTCACCAACGACTGCCCTTCATGCAGGTGGCTCCTACAGCTTGCAGGGTATGTCTGCTTCTTTTGTACACTTCTCTTCCATCATGTACACCTCACAGTGACCCTGGGACGGAGGCTTGGCAGGTTGCCAGCCTCTGCAAATCACCAGTGAGGAGACTAAAGCTCAGGGGTACAATAATGAGCAGTAGTCCTCTAGGGGCAGGTCCACAGCCGACTGTGGATGCCACTTCAGGCATGTGGATGTGGCTCAAGGGAGCAGGGAAAGACAAAGACACCCCCCCACACACACACATAAGGGCCTGCCCAGAGAGGTTACTGGGCCTGTCAAGCTTAAGACCTCGATTTGTGGGAGGTAAAATACCCTCTTCTGCCACTCCTAAGGTTACCCCTTGGACAGAGTCCACCCCACCCCACACAGAGGACACTGCTTAACTCTGAGTGGAGAAGAACGGGGCCAGAACAGATGGAGTTGCTTCTCCTGCCTTTACACCTTCACCTCAGTCCTGGGCAGGGAGCCTGAGTTGACAGAGGCCTGGCAAAGAGGGTCCATACTCACGCCTGGGGGAGACCAACTAACCCAACACAACCCCAGGCCTAGCTGCAGGCCCAGTAGCTCTAGCTGAGGGGGAGGAATGTGCTAGAATTCCCTGCCAGAGTGGGAGGGCGCTTCCCATTTGGCAGTAGCCGGTCCTCAGGAGTGGGGACACAAAGCAGGCATTTAGGGCATCCTCAAAGGCAGCCTAGACCACAAGACCGGGAGCAGCTCCAAGATCTCCTCCCTGAGAGGAATGACAAACACCAAATCCTCCTCCCCCTCGTGGGTCAAAGAATGGGCAGACTGGTGATCTGGGGGGCAGCAACTTGTATCCCGCCAGCCAGCAGCAGCTCAGAGGATGGAGGGAGGGATCTTTCTGTTCCAAGCTGATCCTCCCAGCCAGAGAACATGCAGTTAGCACTGGAGACTGTGCTGGGCAGGAAGTGCAAGGCCCTCTCCCGTCAGGAAGGGCCAACGTTGGGGCCAGCACAGTGGCAGAAGCCTCTGCTCAGACCACAGAACAAGAAGAAAAAGCAAATTTTCCAGACCCAGTTTGCACATGTGCTGCTCCTGCCTTGGGTGGCACTGGCAGGGGCAGAGACACCCACACAAGTGGTCTCTCAGGGCACAGGGGCTGAAGGTTGAGCTGCACGTACGTACCCCTCCTCGCCTCACCACCAACCAGCCCCAGTTCCTGGTCAGGAAGGCCAGATGAACAGCCAGGAAGAGGGCCTTAATCCTGGCCCACAGGGGAGGCGCCTGTCCCTCCAGCTCTCCTTGGGAGAGTCTACGCCAGGCCTCGAAGCCTTACTCTCATGTGGGCAATTTCTCCCTGAGCAGGATGTATCCTGTTCTTGGATTCGTTCAGCAGTTTCCCTCGGGAGACATACAAGCTTCTGGGATAACTCACTGAGGCCTTTGAGGCCAAACCCTTTGACAGCTTCATTTCCTTTCACGCCTCTCAGGCCTCCAGACTTCACCAGTGCTGCCCCTCTGCCAGGACGCCCTCCCTTCCTCTGAGGCTCAGTCAGCACACTCAGATCCACGTATCCCTTTGCCTGGTACTAACTGCCATATGATTGTGGGTGTTCTCCATTAGACTCAGCTGCCCCACCCCCCAGGCAGCGACTGTCCTAGTCAGCTTCGTGTTCTTGAACCTGGGGAGAGCTCTGGGTAGAGTAGGTACTTAGCGTTTGCCATTTGCAGGAGCAAATGAATAAACAGCAAGATCACTTACAGGAGCCATGTCCCACTGCAAACAGATCGTGGTACTTTGGATTCCTGCAAAAGAAATAGGGTCACACAGGCATGGGAAGTGAACGTGGCCCCCCGGGGACACCAATCCTTCCCGTGGGCACTGGTTCCTAACTACACCACAGACACCTCCTGTCTAGTTGAGACCCTTACCAATTAATTGGATATCCTGCAGACTCCCAGTCCTCTTTTGATCATATTGCCGCTTGCTACACTCACGGTGGTTAAGTGCAGCAGAAGCAGCTACACAAGGCTTAGCGTGCCCGCGGGCCGTCTGGGTTTGCTGCAATGTCTACACTCACCAGCAGAGGGCAGTGACGGCCAGGCGCTTGGCTTTGTCGTTTTGGAATTTCCAGAGCGGCAGCAGCGTACCCTCCTGGTCCCGGTACTCGTCAGCAGCATCCTCATAGTACTTAAAATCTTAAACACACACGAGCAGAGTCAGCCTTCAGTCAACCATTTTGAGGCAGTTTCAAGTGCACCATATACTGTCTGTGTCTTCATGGACAATATGATGGACTTCGTTGTGTTTCAGGGGAGGGAATAATAATAGTAACTACCTCAAAGGGTTGTTGTGAGGAATATTAATTGAGTTAATATATGAAAAGTACTTAGAAAAAATGCCTGGCACACAGTCAGTTCTTTCTGAGTGCTGGCTATTGTTACTGTTGTTGCAGTAACAATACAGGAGGCGAATTACAATACAGCAGCCAGGTGCCGCACTCCTCCCCATGAGCTTCCCCAGCACGTCAGAAGCCTCAGATCAGAGCAGCCAAATTTCAAGGGTTCAGCTGCCAGAGGCTGATTAATAATTCTATTCATTCTGCCTCTTAAATCCCTAAAATGCAGCCATGTTCATATCTGTCGCCAAGCTTCACTCTGATGAAGCTGCCTGATCCTCCACGGATTCCCCGAGCTGAACTTCATCTGCCTCAAAATTGTCTTTACCTCCCGTTTTATCTCAGTCGGGTCAAAGCCTCGCATTTCCGCTTGTCTAAACCGGAAACCTGGGCAATCCTCGACTGATCTCTTTCCACCATCTCTCATCTTTTTTTCCATTATCTTTTTAACCTACTCACTTCTCCCCAAACCCACAGCCTCTGCTCAGGTTTGGGTCCCGATCCCCATCCATCACCTTCCAGCTCGTGTCCCCCAGAACTACCGGAGTGAGAGCAAACAGTGTGCTCAGCCCTCTCTCCACAGCACTGAAACTCCCCTCTGCGTCTGTCCTTGAACCGAGGCTCCTAGCTGCTAACGCCACGCTATTTCCTGCCAGTTGTCCATGTAGTCTGTAGTATCGGCAAATCACGTTGTCTCATGTTCTTGGATGTTTCTACATCCTTTTCAGAATCTAGATGCCCTGCTACTCTCCATTCACACCTGAGCCAGAGCATATTCCTCCTTTCCCTCTGTAAGGCCTTCATTTTCTTTACTTCTCTTCTTTCGTTTCCATTTCATTTAATTAAAAAAAAATACAGTCTCACTACATTGCCTGGGCTGGTCTCAAACTCCTGGGATTAAGCTATTGTCCTTCAGCCTCCAAGTAGCTGCCTACAGGCTCAGGCTACCATGCCAGCCTGTTTTGAGCTTGCGCTCTTCCTCCCTTCCAGCCCTGCCTCTTTTCTAATGAAACATGAGTCACACTGTCCACCTGCCTATCTTCCCAAACACACGTCCCCTCCATTCATCTCTGGGTCGCCAGCACCTGGCACAGGGACAGCCACTCAGCAGGTTCCCAGACTGACCCAACAATGTGGAGAAATTAAAGCAACAGAAGTGAAATGGTTCTTGGTCTTCTTTCCAAATGAGGATGACACTTTAAAAATAAACCCTGTTGGGCCGGAGGGTTAGCTCAGTGGTTCCGGAGCCTGCCTCGCAAGCTCAGGGTCCTGAGTTCGATCCCCGGTAACCACATATAATGCTGAGCGTGGAGACACGCCCACCAACAATCAACACCGCATACCACAATGCCGGGCGTGGTGGCTCACGCCTGTAATCCCAGCACTTGGGAGGCAGAGACAGGAGGATTGCTGAGTCCGTGGCGGCTTGCCTGGGCACCATAGTGAGCTCAGGGCCAGCCTGAACTACAAAGCGAGACCCTATCTCAAAAGCAAAATAAACAAACAAACAAACAAACCCTGTTATCCAAGTTGATCAGATAAGCCCAGGCACTGCCCAGCCTCTCTCACAGTGCCCCATATCCTGAGGATGTGGGGTGTCTCAGAACAAAAAAGATTCAAGTGGTCAGAAAGACATGATCCTTGATCACATCAGAGAGTCCTGGCCTTGGGGTAGCTTTGAAAATACCTCATTTCAGAGAAGAGATTAATTGCTAACACTCCTCTATTTTCTCTTCTCCTCCATGATTACACTTCCCCAAAGGAAAAGAGTAGGCAATTAACAAAAATCAAAGTTCAATGCATTTTTATGTGATTGTGTCCTTATACATGAAAGCGGCTCATGGGGCCCGTTTCTCCACAGATATTAATCAGGTTTGCAGCTCTTTGGTGGGCCACTTGCAGAGCTGGGTCTCAGGGAGCCAAGCTGTGTGAGTGACGAATTCATTCACAGCTGCTCTGTACTTTGACCGCTTTGAAAAGCACTCAAGGTCGGTTTCCAGCCTGAATGATAACGAGGGGGCTTGTTTCGGCTGCTGGTCTTGGCAGCCTCGGTGTCTGTGTCCCATGGGTGAGCAAAGAGGATCAAGTCACCAAGACGAGCCCTCGGCTGTCAGCAAAGGAGACCAGCCAGCAGCAAGGAGCTGCCAGCTCTGGGGCGGCAGCTGCTCCAAATAAATGCGCAACCTCTTAGGGAAATACAAGCCACTTGGGAATGTGCTGTTCATGCCATGGGAAGGATTCCGTTTCCCTAGCACTGTCAAAGACACCAGAATTTCCCAGGCCCCCAGGATTTAAGTGTTTCTGAATCAATCTCTTTCTTTGCCTCATCACTAATTAATCACCAGGATAGATCTATTGAGTGTGTTTATTTGAAACATCTCTTCCAGCTCAGTGCCTCTGTAGCCTGGTGGAGAAGTGATTAGGTGATGGACCCAAGGGCCTGTGTTCGAGTTCTGACTCCACCACTCAACAGCTCCCACTACCGGGGCTGCATCCCTGACTGAGTTTCTCATCTATAAATGGAGATAATGATGGCATTCACTTCACAGTGTATTCATCATGAGATAAATAATACAGCACATGTAAACTGGATAGCACAATGGCGGTGCTTGTCTTTCGATTTTACAAGTGTCCCTTTCTCTTACCCTCTGTGATGCAGGGTGGAAATTGTGGCAAGGCCTCTTCAACTCACACCGTCACCTCTGTCCCTGGGCTTTGCTCCCTCACAGCCTCCTTCAGCCCTGCTCCACTGGGCTGTGTCCTTGCCTGCCAGGTTCTGTCTCAGAGGTGCCTACAGAGAGCCTCTCGGTTCCCCTGTGGTGTCACAGTCTTTCATAAACTGGGTTTGCTGCCTCTCAGCATGAACTCCCTCCAGCTAGCGTCCCTAGGTCCGGCATCCAGCTCTGCCTTTCCGAAACTGCCCTTGACTACACTCGTCTCTTATCTCCAGTCTCTCCGTGAGGTTCCCAGAGCAGTTTCTACCTTATGTTCCAGCCTTACAGCATCCCCAAGCTGACTGGGCAATGAGGAAGCTTAAGACTTAGATTTGGGTCCTTCCTGACACCAGCCGAGTAGCCTTGGCCTTAGCTGCATTGGTGCAAATTAGGGGTGATCATCTGTGCTCTGCCTATGTCCTAGGACAGTCACAGAGAGGATGTGGTACCACCCACGCATGGGGGATTTTCATGCCACTGTCAGATCTCATCAGCACAGAGACTCATCATCCTCTGCTAGACCGTTGTTCATGGTTGATTTACAAAGTCATCTCAGTGACATCCAGCGAGGAGGAAGGGTTTTCTTCTCCCTTGGGCCCATAGGACTTAGCATGAGATACTCAAATATGAGTATCTATTTTTTTTTAGACAGGGTTTTGCTTTATAGTTCAGGCTGGCCCTGAGCTCACTATGTAGCCCAGGCAAGCCTTGAACTCAGCAATCTTCCTGCCTCTGCCTCCTGAATGTTGGGATTACAGGCGTGAGCCTGGCACTGTGGTATGTGGTACTGATTACTAGTGGAAGTGAGTCACCATGCCCGGTATTGTTGCATTGTGGTTACCGGGGATTGAATCAGGGACCTTGCACTTGCTAGGCAGGTGCCAGAACAACTGAGCTAAATCTCCAGCCTAAATATGAGCTCTTTATAAAGTATTTCTAATACTATTACCTGAGAACTTACCTTGAGCAACATCATCATATGTGTTCTGGTTGACCATCCGCTCCACAATTTTCGCAGCGTGGGCCACTTTGGTGATATCATCGCTCTGCAAGATACAGAAGCCAAACATCCTCATGAGCCAGCACCTGGCAAGGTCACACACCCCGAGATGGACCCCGACTTGCAGCTAGCTCAGTGATGCTCTTCTGACACTCTGCGATTGTCCCAGCCTGACTCAAGGTCCAGCTTATCCTACCACCTCTTTTTAGAACCCTTAGGTGGTACAAGGGACCTAAACCAACTTATTTTGCCTGCTTCACATTCTGAATTTGTCCTGGAGAATGTATGTTTTTGAGCACAGGATAAGGCATTGAAGAAAACCCAGGCAGAGTATTGGAGGGGATGGCTGACAAGGACAGATCGGTGGCTTCTTAAGCGGGACATAGACATTCATCAGCTGAGACGATAGACTACCATTAAAGACTCCAGAGGCCTCTTGCTCCAATTCTCTTATTTAGTCATCAGTTGAGGATGGCACAGAGGCCTAAAGAGGAGAGAGACACTTACAGGGGAGTAAGAGGCAAAACTGAGACACCTAACCCCTGGGTCCTGCTCACTGCCTAGAGCAACAAGTGAGCAGAAAGTTTTGTATCAGGGAAAATAAGTCATTTTGAACAAAGAAACGGAATCACATTATATAAAATTATATAAATCTACACTATAAACCACTTTGTGAGTTAATAGAAAAGCAAGGAGTCTGGGACTAACAGGATAGGCCTGAATTGTTTAGGCCACATGGCGGCTCCTTGCGCAGTGCTGCAGAGGTTGTCCAGGGGGCCAGACCTGTAGATCCTGAGGAGTGGCAGGTAGTGGTGAGAGAGGAGGTTTAGAGCCACGCAGGCCTGCAGTTCTATCCTGTCACATCAGCCAGATGGAACCTTGAGCAAGTTATTCAACTTTTCTTGAGTTGCAGAGTTCTTCTCACAGAGTGAGGATGCATGATAGTATCTGCCTTACAGGGTTATTATAGAATTAAATGCAACAAGAACATGTGACTTAACCTGGTTTCTGGTAATGATGGTAGAAGTCTAGTGTCAGAGGAAACAAAGCAAAGTGGAGACCTGTTCTGTTTTGTTTTGAGAAATGGCTCACTAGGTAGCCCAGGCTGGCCTTGAATTTGGGCAATCCTCTTACCTTAGCCTCCTGAATGCTGGGATCACAACCTGTTATCATTACATCTGCCAAAGTCAAGGCTTATGCATCTGGGAAACTGTCTTTTGATGACTTTTACCACACCTCAGACTGACTCT